>NDFZ01004734.1:0-12822 GCA_002192655.3 Mamestra configurata | reverse complement strand
ATTATTACTGTAACGACACACCCCACCTATGAGGATTTTCAGGTAAATTTACTCCTCCATTTGGCGCCACATAGGCGAAAGTTCCCCTTCCTTGAAAAAGCAACTTTGTAGTGAAAAAAATTAATGGCCATTTTTGCAAAACGTTACCTTGAGAGGATGAATTACAACTTGTGTTATGATATTTACTGTGAGTTTTATATGATTGAATCTGGCCGTAATATAAGAACCCATTGCCAGTTTTTTTATATATTTTAAAAAGAGCAATTCGTCTTTCAGAAACATAAGTCCACATCCTTAGCCATCTTTTCACTTTTGAAAGCAATATTGACTCATATTAACAACAAACAGCTAACGACAGGGCTATTCTTTGATCTGTTAAAGGCATTTGATCTAGTTACACATTAAATTTTATTACAAAAACTAGAGGCTATCGGTATTAGAAGACTGCCACTTCAGTGGATATCGTCGTACTTAACTAACAGACAACAGAGAGTTACTGTTACTAAACTTAATCAAAGTAGAGACATGACAGAATGTCTGAATATTTAATTATAAAACGCGGCGTCCCCCAAGGTAGCATATTGGGCCCTATCTTATTTCTACTCTATACAAACGACATAGTTAATGTAACCAATCATAAATGCTCCCTTTTTGCCGATGACATTTCCATAATTGTTACTACCGATAGAAAATATAAATCAATTGCATGAAGCGGACATAATACCAAAATAAAATCCCGGAAAAAAGGCTTATGCATATTATGATTTCTATGACTATTCATGATGCAAGTACGTAAAATCAATCTACCTACTCCGATCACTGATCATAACTCACCAATAAGTGTGCTCTGTGGCTCCTGACTGTTACTGAGCGGCTCCTCCAACAACGACAGCAGTATGTTCCCGTCGGCCGCAAAGTGACGTAAGCCACCGTGGTCTATCCGATGCCATGGAGAACCCTAACTACCGGTACCAGGACATCATAACTCACCAATAAGTGTAGGCTGTGGCTCCTGGCTGTTACTGAGCGGCTCCTCCAACAATGACAGTAGTATGTTGCCATCGGCCACGAAGTGACGTAAACGACCGTGGCCCAACGCCGCGAGCCAGCGCTCGTCAAGACGGCACCACGATGAGCCATTGCCACCGTTGCCTATTTGCTGGATTTCAGAAGGAAAATATTTATGGTTGATTAAAAACCCCCTTAATCACATTTACACAACATGAAGTCTGGGAAATACAGGACAGAATGAAATTCAGACAGCGATAATGATGGATATTGGTCGAGGTCGATGTGGTTTACACAGATTATAGCAAAGCATTTGATCGGATTGACCATGGAACCCTGATAAAGAAGCTAAGCTACATTGGCATCCGTGGGGACCTCTTGAGGTGGTTCTCTCCCTACATTGATAACAGATCACAAGCAGTAGTACTCAATCATTATATATCTAGTTGGGTAACCGTGCCCAGCGGGGTGCCTCAGGGTTCGTTGCTCGGTCCTTTTTTTATTTGTAGTATATGAGAACGACATCGATCAGTGCCTCCATTCATCCAAACTATTATGCTTTGCCGATGACATGGAAATCTTTGCCACTATTTCAACGCTCGAAGATAGACTAGCACTTCAGGCTGACTTGTATCGGCTTGAAGAGTATTGTCGGGCTAACAAACTTGTTCTCAACCCATCCAAGTGTTCTGTGATCACTTATACTAGAAAACGTGCAGTCCTAGCCACTACTTATACTTTGGCAGGCCAGATCTTGCCAAGGTGCAATACTATTCGTGACTTGGGCGTCCATCAAGACAGAAAGTTAGTTTTTGACCCTAGGAGCTGGAGAAAAAGCTGGTGCTGGAAAAAAAGAGAGACGTATTATAAACCCAAGGAGCTGGAGCTCCATGGGTTTATAATACGTCTCTCTAAGTGTTTCACAGATGCTAAAACACTACAAATAGTGTATTGCACTTTTGTAAGGGGTCTGCTTGAGTATGCGTCTCAGATACCACGTTATTATAAATACATTGACCGCATTGAAAACATCCAAAGACGTTTCATAAAATATCTTTGCTTTCATCAAAAGATTCCATATCAGTAAACCGATTATCTTGGTCTCTGTAAAAAAAAGTAGCGGTAGGTTATATTGTTGTTTATATTATTTTCTCTATTATTTCAGTTATATAATTGCAAACCAAGATTCCTTCTTATTTTGATTATAGCGGTGTGTTCTGTGGTTTTATGCTCACACCATAAATTAGTATTGTAATTCTATACGCGAAGATTTGTAATTGGCTTTTTGGTAACTATGGTTTCCTTTTTACTTGTTTATTTTTATTAGCGGTAAGTCCTCAATGTTCTAAAAATAAATGGTAGAAAATCACGCTGTCGCAAACGAGTCTACGGGTTCCTAGGTCTGGATAAAAGTTATTGGGTTTTTACATATTAAATTACTCACTTTCAAGCCGGAGTCAGTGCGACGTTTAGGTAAGGCATGCCCCAGTTTAGGTAAGGTATTACACGGAATATACAATGTGGAGACATCGATACGACAATGAAAACACTGGGAATACCTACTGGTTCGGAGGAATATTTTGAAACTATTATAAATCCTGTCGACGAAATTAAAAATATACTTTCCAATTGCATAAAACGTCGAAAAACTCATACTAGTCAAGGATAGTGACTACTATTCCAACGAAATACTTTAAGCAGTCTGTTGCAGTTCACATCAAATCTGTGATAAAAGACAACATATTCGTATGAACTAGTATTGCCAGCGTTTTGATATATTGTCGTATCGTCGGCGTCGTCTGCACCTTGTATATATAACTGGAAATATATAGGGGTTTTATGAGTACACGTCTACCGACCTGCTTTCAGAAAATACAGACTGCTATTGTTAAGTTAAAATCAAGGTAAAATCGCATCCAAGGTTACCTGTTCCAAAATTAACATTAACAGAGACTCGGCAGCATCTCGCACTCTCATAGACACGGGCTTCAGTTCCTTCTCGTCCTTCATTTTTGGCAGTTCACCGGGTTTTCCTGTAATAATATGAATGCAATAAAAAAAAGAAAAAATGTCAACAAACTTTCGCAAAAGGGCGGGAATTTTCTTTCGATTGTTGTTTAAAACTGTTAATTGCAGTACCAGGCTACCAAATCTTAACAAGAGATTAATAAAAGCCTCCTGCCGACTGATATCCGACTGCCAGAAGCATTCTCCCAGTCGGATTCAGTACAAGGATATCACAACAGTAAGGAGCCTCACCTTGGCTCTTGCTGCCCGATATGCCGAGTTCGACGACTTCCAACAGCGTGGCTATGCACTCCTGGTCCGCGAGCAGCGCGGGGCACAACCAGGCGCTCAGGCACGTGTAGGCGGCTACCACGCACGAGTGCAGGTCGCGCGAGTGGGCCTGAGGGGGGCGGCTGCACTGCACCGTGATGTAGTCGCAGATCCAGCGCACAGCGCGCTTGCGCTCGATCGCCTCTGAGTTACAAGTAGCATGATAATATTAAACATATCAAATATTCGGGATACTTATACAACGTGTAACAGAATAAACAACGCGAAAAAAAAATCGACTGCCCTATACGTAATGTGCAGAACTCGACAAAATATACTGAATAACTGATTTTTTTTCTATTTGTCGGCGTTGGCCCATAGTAAAAGTTGTACATAATTATAAGTACACTGACCCCTTTTCAGGTATTGCGTTAATTTTATAACACGTTGTAGATGGGAGGATTAGCTAGGCTCCCGACTGACCTAAATGGCAATGTAGCAGGGCAAGTGTATGAAAGGAAGGGAGGCTCTGCCCTGAATTTTATCTGAAGAAAGCAATATAGAATCTCTATGTATATAGAACTAAAGCAAACAAATTTACTCATATGACTTACCGATAACAAATTCTAGACAGCATGCAAAATACAATACATAGATGAAGAAGACACAAGTACAATTAAATAATTGGGAACATTCAACATTGCATGGTGTTACAAACTTTATAATTTACTACACAATATTTGTAACTGACCTGGCTTCGAAGAGTGCAGCTTGGCGAGTCCAGAGAGCAGTTCTAGTGCTGCCAGGGAGACCTGCAGGTCGCCTTTCCACGAGGAGATGAGGCGGTGGCAGACCAGGTACGTGGCGCGCACCACCAGCGCCGCACCTGGCGGCACTCGCACGTGATAACACACGAACTACGTACGGTACGAGGACCTAGCTACTCCATACAGTCCGTCAGAGCTTGTCAAACTCAAACTCTAAGCATTTATTTCAATTAAACCATTTACATCATCATCATAATTGTATCAGCCGAAAGACGTCCACTGTTGAACAAAGGTCTCCCCAAGTGTCACCACTAGAACCGGTCCTGTGCGTCTCGCATCCATCGGCTACCCGCGACCCTCACCAGAACATAGGTGCACCTTGTGGGAGGCCTTCCAACGCTGCGTCAACCATTTACAGGCACTTTTTTATTGTCAAAGTCGGTCAGTCCAGAAGATGAAGCTATCTCCACGTTTGACACATCTGTAAGCCTCGTTTGCATGATTTGTGTTTGTTTCCTCTAAAGATCAACTAACAACTAAACTAAAGAAACTTCAGCTTGGTCCTTGATCTGACCAATATAATAACTGGACGTAAAATAGACTGTCCCTAATAATATATGCACCTATGGTAAATCATCTGGTGACACTCGCCTACGAGTCCATCCGTTCAATCTCATCCGTTTGGACATTCTTGCCAGTGGCGGTCGAGTTTCTCTGTTCATGTAAACAAGGCTATACAGATATTATTCTTAATTCTTTACTGTACACAATAATATTTATATTTATATACAGTGCTTAGAACTTTTCATAGTTCAGGTACAAAGGCGAACTTAACTCAGAGTTGTGTTTTCTTCAAGCTAAACTTTGAGTGATAGAGAGAGATCACAATAAAGGTATCCAGAGCACATTTATTGATATAGATAACTGACGGCACTGTATGAAGTATGATGAACAAGACTTTCTAAACATTTATAAAACACACAATTCTAAAAATTTGTAAAAAAAAACCTTCAAATACGTTGAAACATTTTTTTAACACAATAAGTCATCGAATGTAAGTAAAAAATCATCAGAAATAAAAGTAATGTTCATAAATGAAATGTACTGTGATATCACGAAATTAAGGCAAGCAAAACAGAAATACATAAACAAGCGTTGATATACACACTGTAAACTTTACCTAGAATGTTTAATTCTAGAAATAAAGTGAAACAAGAGTGAACATACATTTTCTGGACTCCTTCCATCATCGGGGAGATCGAGGACAAGAGCGATCTCATCAGTCATTAAAAAAAAACAATTAAAGGGTACAAAATCTAAAGGGTATCCTTGCCAATATTAATATTTCCAGTCCAATTAATAGGGAATATGCATGCAATATTTTTATTTGCAAAATAAAATGCTTAGTAGCGCTTGTAAACAATAATGAAACGATGAAGTTATATAGCTTCAAAGTTGACAATTAGAAAGAGTCCGATACCAACTCTGACGTCAAATACTATGACGCCTATACAGCTGCCATAAGAAACAGCGTTTTCGCGAGACGGACAGATATATAAAAAAAAAAAAAAAAAAAAAAAAAACATTTATTTCAGGTAAAGACCCATAGGTGTTCGATTAATACAGGAACATAAATAATATTATCAATTTGTTTTATAGTTATATCTCGTTTGTTTTTCGGTCAATTTCGATTCTATTTTCACTATTAGTATTAATTTTTTGTGTATTTCTAGATAAACTGTTTAGATAATAATTATTTTTTTCATGCATATTCCCTATTGCCATTTTATCTTCCTGTGTTTAAAAAGTAACGGAAAAAAGCGCTTGAACATTTAAGGGTTGGCCCATGAGTCGTACTTTTGTAAAATACTGGATTTTTTAGACCCTTTAGACTTTCAACCCTTTAATTTATTTCTTAGTCGAGGTTATTTTTTAAATAAACTTGTTCGAGCTTACAGTGTGCTTTTAAAAAGAGCAATATATTGACATGGTAGGTACTGAATATTGTACAAAATAATCAAGATGGATACCCCCAAGCTCCGTATTTATTAATAAATTCAAACGCCAAAATAACTATTTACAGGAACTGTTTAACTGTCAAGGCCAGTCAATAAGATGAAGATAGTTCTAAAGCATAGATTGTGTCACAACATTGTTACTAATCAAGCCTCCTTTGCATAGGCCTTTTTTTCTTCAAAAGGAGGCTCTCAATCTCTAGTAAAAGAATACTTGTCTAATGCTTTTTTAGATGTTTCTTAACTTTTTCTATCCATTCGGGGATAATCCAGCATTATCTGCAGAAATAAAGTTGCTCAACTTTATTCAAAGTAAAAAACATCACAGAATCGGGATGTTAACGGGAGGGTGAGTGTTTTGAATTACCGTTATTAAATTGTCAATAGATCGCCCTTTGAAACGCAAACAAAAAGGTGTGTAATTACCGAAAACAGGCGAGGATGGGTCTAGCTCCCTAACGTCGGCGGCGAAGTCATCGAGGGAGTGTCCCTCGGCGCTGCCGGCCGCGCTGCCGCTGTCGGAGCGCGCTACAACACGCGCCATACCAACCGTCACGCCTTGGCATCAGGGATCACAATACGTACAACCCGTAAGATATATCTGCTGACCTAATTTCCAGCGCCTTCCAGCGGGGACTGCAGATATTTCCAACGAATTATACAGTATATTTACCTAAAGTGGACCAAAGGTAGTGGCATAGAGTGATTGGCACCTCCTCTGAAATCCCGGGATGATAATCGTGACGTAAGACTCCCGGGAATTTATCGTATTTTGGACACATTGTTAACAAGCTTGTATTGAATATCTAGCACGTTAACCAAAACTATTTCATTTGAAACAATTTCAGTAGAGTCCCTTAAAAAAATATTAATCATTTTATCGACACAATAACTCATTACCAGAGGTCGGAATTAGGTAGAGTTATTTTTGTACTTACACTGATTTCATACAGCGAAAGAATAAAGTGGATATGCCTCAATTCCCGAGATTTATTAAATAAAAAAGTTATTTAATTTTACACAATTTAAACCACTGCACGCGCGACGTTGCCAAATTTACATCAACGACATCGGATGTCCGAAGTTGCAAAATTCCAATGCGCACACGCGCGATGTTCTTTACGTACATTTGTAGTTCGCACACAGCTCGTGAGAACAAAAGAAAAAATAAAATTATTTATTTGTAGTGTTGGCCACACGGGATTGCTATTAGAAATCCCGGGAAGATCCATATTAATATCAACATTTCGATGCAAGTACATTAATAACTCTCCCTAATTCCGACCTCTGCTCATTACCAATGTATTAACAAATCAATAAAAAACGTTCATATGGAATCCCGAGATTATTACGTCACAATTATTATTCCGGGATTTCAGAGGAAGAGTTATTTACTCTCTGTCGTTCTTTGCTCAAGTTTAGCTAAATATACTTCACCTTTTCCGACCCCTATTCATCATTCATGTGTATTTAACATTATTCACGTTTCTTTGAGTAAAACTTGACACATACAATTTTGCCTATAAAGTGTGTCTGTGATGTATTATAGGGAAAACTTATAGATTCCTGATTCGGTTAGCGGCTTACAGGGGCCTCTTATTCACACAAAGTAGCGACCAAAATATTTTGTTTTTATCATGTGAGCTCGCAAAATAAATGTAGCGTGTATGTGTGTGCGTCATCGTGATTATTGCCAATGTGTGTGTGATAGCAGTGGTTTACAAAGAAAGAAAGATATCATTCCTTCCTTCTCTTTCGTAGCAGTGGTTCAACTTGACAACTCGACGAAGCTGTGAAACTGGTAATATTGAAAATCACTTGCGTAATGCTTAAAAGGGGACTGTTACTTGTATTCAAATATTTTCACACGACCAGGCTGTGTCAACATACGAGCTTGCATAGGCCGAATCCGAATGTATGGATCAATGTATGAATCTACGTGAGATAGCTGTCGCTTCATGAGAAATATTTAGCAGGAAGCAGACTTCAACACAGTTGGTAAAGGCTTGGCAGATATATTGAACGGGCGGAACAGCCGGTCTATTTTGTTAACATCTCACCGCGTAAACTATGGTGGAGTGAGCGTGAAGTGAACTATCATTCCAACTTGTGTAAATATGGATTGACAGTTCACTTAATGTTCACTTCATCTAAGTTTACACGGTGAGATGTTTACAGTGGCCTTAGTGCGAGTTTCTTAACGTTCTCGCTCGCGTTAGTGTAAACGTCGATTTGTATTGAAACTAAGGATGTTACTACACCAATCGATCGATCCTCGATCGTCGATCGATGGTAGAATGGATTAGTCGACGTCGATCGATAGAAAGTTTCTACTACACCAATCGATCAACGTCGATCGAAGCGTTTGGTGTAGTAATACCCTAAATAGGCGCCGCCTGGTGTCAATGACGGAAAACCATACAATTTGACATTAGCGAACGTTTACGTTAACGCGATCGAGTACGTAAACGCGATCAAGTACGTTTCGCAGTAAGCTCTCAGAATCGTAGTGCAGTATAGGTGTGCATAGATCCACTCACCCTTATAGTCCGTGCTGTGCGACAGTGTGGAGCCGGGCGGCTTGCCGGCGTGCGCGTGCGCGTTGTGTCGCACGCACAGGTACAGCGCGCTCAGCAGCGGCACGGCCAGCGCGTCCGAGCTCTCCACTTGTACCGCAGATACGCAGATCAGCGATATCTTGCCGCGGGTAAAGTCGCCTAATGTCATGCCGGCGCTGGAAAACAATATTAACTTTTTTTTCTAGTAATAGAATTCCGTTTTTGTTTCCGATGGTATGTTACTAAGGCATGTTTTTGCTTGGAAAAATTGATTACGGAGTATGAAGAAAAAGCACATTAGTGGGATCACATAAGAGATATCTAGCCTCGGGTTAAATCGCTGGAAGGGAAATTTGACGCTTATTCTCTAGTTATAACGCTTACTTTTCTGTGGCATTATTGCTACATATCTTCTCCTTAAAATCAGAGGTTGCCCTGTAGTGAGCCCATAAAAGGCTTGACACTATTGTATTTCTTCTAATTAATACTTACTATTCATTACATCCTGGGAACTCAGGAACCGGCAGTCCCTTATAATGGTAAGGGAAGGCGACCAGCGACAGTAGAGCGCTGATGGCCGCCTTACGCAACTCCCTCTTGTCTATGGAGCCGCACTCCAGTTTGGGCTCCCTCTCTGACAGAATCTGGTCTAAAGCGGTCACAAAGTCAGGAACAAGGACTAACACGCCATCTAGGTCCAATCTGGAAGTGGAAAATTAATATATAAAATTCTTCCGTTACCGACTGACAGAGTGATTAAGTGACTAACTGCCAACGCACAGCCGAAACTACTCATCCTAAAAAGCTGAAATTTGGCATGTAGGTTCCTTGGGGAGTGTAGGGAATTTACAGAAACTACTGCGGAAACGGGAAAAACCGGGATATGCGCGTAAGAAGTCGCAGACAAAAGCTGTTATCACTACATAGTATAAAACAAAGTCGCTTCCCGCTGTCTGTCTGTCCCTATGTATGCTTAGATCTTTAAAACTACGCAACGGATTTTGATGCGGTTTTTTTAAAAGATAGAGTGACTCAAGATGAAGGTTTATATGTATAATACACGCATAATATAGTAGAGACACACTGATCATTTAGAGGTTTCTAATATGATGTCGTAAATAAACTATTTTTTTTGCGCTTACTTTGCAAACGCTGGCTGAACGAGATAGATCAACATAATGTACTACACTCTACAGTATTGTACACCTTAAAAAGGTCTACAAAAAAGTCCGCGATGGTATATGTCTATCTCATAGAGATAACCCACAATAACCATTTTTTATCCTTTACCTTTTACGAGAAGTTATGACTTATTTAAGAAGCAATTTTAAGCAATACACCATTAATCCTTATCCAATTAAGTATCTTAAATACATTGTGAATTCAATATAGATCAATATGGCCCTTTTCAGCATGTAATTTAAATGAATATTTTCGAAGATATTACCAGAAGTCGGAGTTAGGTAGAGTTATCTATGTACTTACACTAATTTCATACAGCGAAAGAATAAAGTGGATATGCCTCAAATCTCGAGATTAATTTTAAAGAGCGGAAAAATCCCGTGATTTATTAAATGAAAAAAGTTATTTACTTTCACACAATTTAAACCACTGCACGCGCGACGTTGCCACATTTGTAGTGCGCACAACATAACTTTAAAGAACAAAAGAAAAAATATTATTATTCATTTGTAATATTGTTGGCCACACGGGATTGTCTATTAGAAATCCCGGGAAGATTCATATTAATATCAACATTTCGATGCAAGTACATAAATAACTCTACCTAATTCCGACCTCTGGAAATTACAGTTTTAAAATGCAGGGACAAAGCGGTACCGGCCGGGGTGCCGGCGACGCGTGCCTAGAAATAGCGATTATTATTATTAATATTGATTTCTTTTTTTTTAATTTAATATGGGTTTGCTCTTGACTCTAGTCTAGGTCATAGATGACAGAGACAAAGTCGACGATGGAGCGAGCTTACCCAGAAGAGGCCTGTTCACTCTAATTTTGAATAGATTAGGGTTGTATGCGTTCGGAAGAAGACGCAGGCAGAGAGTTCCACTCCTTTGCTGTGCGCATTATAAAAGAAGACCATAAAGGAATAACGATTTCAATACCTACTAACGACCCTATAATAAAAAATATGACACAAATGACAACTCAAAAGAGACTTTACAATAAACAAAATATGGAAGCGTTCAAAGCTGAACTACGGAAAGTAGATTGGAGTAATAAAATTGACACAGATCAAAATACTAACACAAATTACATATCCTTCCATAACCATCTACAAAAAATGTTAGACCAGTGCATCCCGAAGAAAAACATAAAAATTAAAAGTACGCCCCCTAAAACGTGGCTAACTACTGGTTTAAAAGTGGCATGCAAACATAAAAGGTTACTAAAAGCACTAATAACTACAACCAATAATGATATACTACATAAACATTACAAACAATACGAAAAAATACTCAAGAAAACGGTAACCTACTCCAAAAGACTAAATTATATTAAAAAAATAAACAAATCTGAAAATAAAACCAAAACAATGTGGCAAATAATTAAAGAGCGTACAAATAGACAAAACAAAAAAACAACAGGTAATATGCAATTGCGCGTGAATAATAACCTTACAGATAATGCGAAAGTCATAGCAAACGCTTTCAATGACTATTTCATATCAGTTGGAAAATCGGACAGTACAATCGGAGATAATGCTGCAACTGGCCGCCCGGGGCCCTCACAAAGCGAAAACTCTATCTACATTAGCCCAGTGGACCCAAACGAAATAAAACTTATAATTAAAAAACTTAAAAATAAACGAAGCTATGGACACGACGAGCTACCGCCAACACTAATAAAATTATGCGCTGAGGAATTATTAATGCCACTGACTCTACTTATAAATCAGTCCCTCGACGAAGGATGTGTTCCCGACCTGCTTAAAGTAGCAGTAATAAAACCGATCCATAAAAAGGGAGATCAGACCGATACAAACAATTTTCGGCCTATAGCCGCATTACCTACATTCGCGAAAATTTTTGAGACAGCAATGTCGAAACGACTTTACTCATTTTGTGAAAAGTACAAAATCTTCAACGATTGTCAAAATGGTTTTAGGAAAAATAAATCTACTACACTGGCAATATTCAAATACATACAAGAAGCATTAAATATAATAAATAATAAAAAACACGCAGTAGGAATTTTACTAGACATGAGCAAAGCCTATGATAGAGTGTCTTACAAGATCCTTCTAAATAAATTATATGAAATAGGTGTCAGAGGCACAGCCTACAAATGGTTTTGCTCTTACTTAGAAAATCGGGAACAATATGTAGAAGTAGATTATAAAGATGCACAGACTGGCCAGATAACGCGTGTTAAATCTGATAGAGCAAAAGTAACCATGTCGATTCCTCAAGGTAGTGTTTTAGGGTGCCTATTGTTCCTAATATATATAAATAACCTCCCTAAAGAAATAAATTCATACAGCGTCCTATTTGCTGACGACATTTCAATAATTCTTCCTTATGATAATAACGGGACCCTAAATGAAATCTTATATGACATTCTTACTAATATAGTGGCATGGTTGAAAGACCATAATCTAGAAATAAATTTCTCGAAGACGAAGCTGATGCAATATAGACCATATCAGAAAGAAAAGGTAGATATCGACTTCTCATATAATAATACAAAATTACAATGTGTAAACGACTTTTCACTGCTAGGCCTGACTGTTGATACAAATATAAACTGGAAAGGTCATATACAAACCCTATCAAATAAATTGGCTAGCTTTACATACGCCTTCAGAGAACTAAAACAAGCAACCGACTTCAAAACAGCTCTTTCAGCCTACTACGCATACGCATATTCGTGGCTAAACTATGGAATTATATTGTGGGGAAATAGTGTAGATATAGAGCGACTATTTATTTTACAAAAAAATGCGTTCGTATCCTAGTAAATATAGAACGCACGGAAAGTTGCAAACAATACTTTATAGAACATAAAATTCTTACGCTAACAGGTATTTATATCCTAGAAGCTAGTAAATTTGTGAGAAAATACCCATCGCTCTTTCCACTAGCAAAACAGCAACGCCCACAGCAACGCAGTCTAAGAAATCGATATCTAAACGAATTAGCGGTACCAACTTCAAGACTAGCTATGTTTCGTTCTGGG
>NDFZ01004733.1:2119-147652 GCA_002192655.3 Mamestra configurata | reverse complement strand
CCCCCCGCCCCCCCATAGTGCTTACGTAATAATTGAACGGCCCCAGTATCATAAAACATTTATTTGCAGAGAATGTAGGTAACATAGCTTTGATGGTGTAAAGGGAAAAACAATTAGATCCAGTACTTTCTACCGTATGTTATTGCATATCTATATTAATCAATAATTGTCAGGTAATCAGTTTTTTATGTTATATTCTTAAAGGTTGACCCTTCACCGAAAAACCAATAGTTAACAATTAGAATACAAAAAAAAAATATTATTGAGCGATGTCATAGGGTGCTATCATTTAAAAAATCACTGACAGTATAGTAGCATTTATCAACTAAGTTTCGTTAATGCTGTTTTGAAACCACCTGTATGTAATAGACCTTAATATTGGGATCTCAGTAATTCCAGTCTTGAAGAATGATTTATCATTGTTTCAAAAATATTTAGGTTCATTTTAAATGCTACCTCCAGAATATAAAGTGATGGATGAATAATTTTAGGGATTTAATCATAGGAATACAGCTGTCTGTTGATTTAATGCTGGTCATAGATCTAATGAAATATTTTTGGGCTCTGAATACCCTTTCTCGTTCACTGCAATTCCCCCAAAATATTACTCCGTATCATAAGACAGAGGCAATCACACCATGGTAAGCCTTAATTATGGTGTCAATATTAACATTTTTTTTTCAGACGAGTTTGCTCTTGACTCTAGTCTAGGTCATAGATTACAGAGACAAAGTCGACGATGGAGCGAGTTCACTCTAATTTTGAAGAGATTAGGGTTGTATGCGTTCGGAAACACAGACGCAGGCAGAGAGTTCCACTCCTTTGCTGTGCGCATTATAAAAGACGTTTGGAAACGTTTAGAGCGAATTGCTGGAATAGCAACAAGTAGTAGGGATGGTAACTTGCAGTGCGTCTAGATGTCCGATGGTAGAAGGGGGCCGGTGCTTGTGGGGTGGATTTTTCGAGAAGTTGTAAAGCATATAAGCTCCTCTACTGAACTTTATCTACCACCATACCTACCACAGTTGGAGTCATGCCAGTTCTATCGACTATTCTGGGGCAATGCCTTTCTAGAGTTTCGTACACGAAGGACGAACCTTTACAACGGAAACCTTTTACTCAGCCTCCGGTGTCCGCCCGTCTGTCTGTCGTCGGGGCTGTCTGTATCATCACCCATAATAGGCAGACAGTTGAAGAACAAAGAGTGTGTATAGCTATTTATATTACAAGACCGATATTTTTATAATTTATGGTACTGAACCCTCCTGATGCATATTTTTTTAACCATTATTAACATGATCGGTAACATATTGTATTTTAACAAAATACGATATGCAGTGGCTACATTTGTATTGTCGAGATAACAAAGAGACAGAAGTTAAAGAGCATTGCCTTTCGCAATGACATAATATTTGTAGATATGTATGTATATATACGTTTATGTATGTAGGTATGTTTATGTATGATTAAAAATATAGTATTGTACAATTTGTGCACTGGATCCTACCCTCTATTGTGATCTCTCTCTATCACTCAAAGGTTTGCTGGTAGAAAACTCATTTTTGAGTTAAGGTCGCCTTTGTACATAAACTGTATAGACGGGTTTGCAAAAGGTTTGTTCCAAAATGGTGCCATTTCAATTTCATAAAGATCTGATGAAACACTTCGGAGATAGACAATTAAATAGATATAGATTGGTTAGAATTTTTCGCCTGCACTAAATAGTGAAAAATAATAAACTTTTTGAGTCGGCGTTTCTGTTGTATTATCTTCGTTTTTTGATACCAACTTCCAAAATTAAAGTTATATTGTACTTTGCAGTGGTTTTTAATTTAAAGTCGGTTGTATATTATGTAAAAAGTTCTTTTATTAGTAAACTAGTAGACCGCCCCGGCTTCGCCCGGATATTAATGTTTTTCCAAAATTTTCTTTCATAAGAGCCTTCTCCTGACAATTAAAAACACAACAAAAAAAAAGAATTAGCGAAATTGAGATCCTTACAAAAGAAATCAAGCGTTTCAACCTACAGTGAATTGTGACTTGGCGTCGAGGTATGTTAATGCTCTTCAAATCCGTTAATGCTCTGACGTTCAAAAGATTAAATGTTATGTTACTATTACATTGCCAAAATGAAAGTATTTGCCTTTACTTCACTTACAAGTTTATTTAAATTATTTTATTGGTAGATCCATCAATTACAAAGTTTTACAAAACAGTGTGTGTACTGAGATGTCCTTGTAGTTATATTGTTGCATTTAAACTATAAACCAATTAGATGGCTCGATATTTGTGCAATTGAGAACTCGCGTGATCTTTTCTGGCAATCGTTTTTTGATAAAATAATAGAGATATCAGATCAAAGAAATACATAAAATACGTTTATGTAGCACGAACTTTAAGGCACACGTTCACAGTGTAGGTAAACAAAACAAAAAACGGTATAGAAAAAAAACTGTTTTTAAAAGGTCAAAAGGAATGTTTCTGGAGAAATAGTGGCCTGACGCTGGTTTTCGACTGAACCTGAAATTGTGAGGAGTTACGCAATCAGTTTCATAGTTCCTCGGAGAACCTCCCTCCTGAGAATTCGCTGCCGTAGCCGATCTGGAAAACCCTAAAAAGACTCCGCACCCAGGTTGATCGCGCTAAAGATAAACTCCTGAAGTGGAGGTTCTCGGATGGCTCCGATCTTCAGTGTTTGTGTAGCGTCCCTCCGCAGTCTATGGCCCACCTCTTGTCTTGCGCCGCATGCCCTGTCACCTGTACTTGTGAAGACCTTATGTCTGCATCAGCGAACGGTGCTGCCGTTGCTGAGTACAGGGCCAAGCAAAATTTAATTACTGTAGGTATTTGTCACTGACACGCTAAGAAGAAGAAGTTTCATAATGTCGAAAATAAATGTAGTGAGTCTTTTTTTTTAAGCATGGGAAATCATTTAATGACTTCTTCCGCTCTGGATGGAGCGGAAGGGTGTGTCAGACTCTTACTGATTAAAACCCGTCCGTGTTCCTTCTAAAGCCCTTTGCGTTCCAGGGCCGGTGACTCTTTCGAACAAATTCCGCAACCCTGGCAGGCTCTGGCCCTAGCGGGCCCCGTCTCCTATGCTGACATCTCTTTGAGGCGCGCGTGGAACACAACGCGCCATCGACCCGGGCCTGGTGGTGATCGAACAGCGAGCCACCCAACGCTCGCCGTCCGCAGGCCCGCGCCTACGGTGGCCGTGGATCGCCCTGCGACTCTCGGCGTCCGGGGCGTCTTCTTCTGTAGCGGAGGTTGGGGCGAAGGCCTTGTCTCTACCTCGCGCGGCCCGCCTCCTCCTTCGCTAGCATTACTGCTTCGCAGAAGGAGGTGACCGCTTCCCAAGCCTCCTCGCTCCGGACCATGGATTCAACCAGGGCCGGACGCGAGAGGTTGCCGCCGCCGATCGCCTCGACGAGGACACGGNCCGTCCGCAGGCCCGCGCCTACGGTGGCCGGGGATCGCCCTGCGACTCCCGACGCCCGGGGCGTCTTCTCCTGTAGCGGCGGTTGGGGCGAAGGCCTTGCCTTTCCCTCGCGCGGCCCGCCTCCTCCTTCGCTAGCATTACTGCTTCGCAGAAGGAGGTGACCGCTTCCCAAGCTTCCTCGCTCTGGACCATGGATTTAACCAGGGCCGGACGCGACATGTCGCCGCCGCCGATCGCCTCGACGAGGACACGGCGGTGCTCCGCCCAAGCAGGGCAGACCTCTACCGTATGTAATCCGGGCGATCCTCACAGTGCTGACACCCGGGCGTGTCTTCCCGCTTAATCCGAAACAGGTACCTCCCTAAACAGCCGTGTCCGGTGAGTACCTGTGTCAGTCGGAAGGTGAGGATGCCGTGGCGCCTTAAGAGGGGCCTTACCGCCGCAATTGTGGCGTGCCCAGTAGTGAGGGTTTGCATACTTTAAAGCATCACTTTAAAGTCCTTTGTCCTACTTAAACGAAGGAAAAGGAGTAGGTATGTGAGGATCGCAGCAGGTGGCGTTCTGTAGTTGCTGCTATCCCCCTTAGGAAGAAGTCGTGGGCTTATACAAATAATGTATGAATAGGGAATACCTATGCATGCATTTTTTTTTGCAATAAAATCTCATATTAGCTCTAGTAAACAATTGAAAATAATTTTTAAAATACCTTCATCAATCATCCATCAGCGATGACGTAATAAAGCTTCAAAGATTAGAAAGAGAAGTCCGATACAGACTCTGACGTCAAATATCATGTTGCCTATACAGCAGGGACAGATATATTTGTTTGAAATAGTAATATCTCGTTTGTTTTTTGATTCTATAAGAGGCAATAGCCGAAAAGGCCACTGCTGGGTGTGATGGGGTTCTGGGTTTCGTCCTTGCGTCGGGAACAGGGTTACTGGGGTAACATTCCAAATTCTCGAATAAAAATACATTCAACAAGTCCGTATGTGATGTCCACAAAAATATATAACAAACTACCTGAACTAATAAAAAAGTAGATAAAATAAACATATTTATAAAAAAATTAAAACCATATTTAATTAAAGAATGCTATTATAGTATAAAGGAATATTTAAATGATAAAATATAAGTTATAAAGAGTCCCTAATATGGTATTATTGGATTTATTTTAGATATAAGTTTAGCTGTTTAAAACTTCCTCTCTCCTACATATGTAGGTATATTTGTTTTTTTTTGTGCCCGACAGGGTCCATAATGATCACAATTTCTTTTTTAAATCTCACATTGTGTAATGCAAATAAAATATTGAGTATTGTGTACTGGGTATTCCGAAGGGATTATCGGAATTCTATTACTAAGCCTCCGTTGTCCGTCCGATCGCTGGCTGTACCTATCTTATGAACCGTATTGATAGTTTGAATTCCTGCTTCCTTATTTCGAATTGTTACTCTCCAACACTTAGAATAATATCGCAGAAATATTATGTGCCAAATAGCTTAATTATATGCCACAGCTCGCAAACAGCTAAACGAGTTAAGTTACAAACGCTAAGCATGACTTGTACAAAAATAAGTTATTTTTATTGCGTTACAATGCAAATCACGGTTTGAAAAACTTCAACAGCTTTTAAATTCAGTTGCAAAAAACAACATTTATTTTCTTAACCTTAATAATTTTATTAAATGACTTAGGCATAGGTTTGCAGTATCCTTGAATAATTAAGTTTGCAGCGCAGCAATATGGTAAACTAGCGCGACCAGGTCCGCGTTGAATAGTTACTTTGGGCAGCCATTTTTGATATTTAGTATCTTAAAAAGATACTAAATATCAAAAACGCTTGAGCAGATTTTTTTTTAGACCCCCATACAAACTTTCATCCCGTATTTCAAACATACAAAAAAGGAGGTTCTCAATTCGCTTGTTTTTTTGTGTTTGTTGAACCGATTTCAAAAATTATGTTTTTATGTGAAAAGATGTACGTTCCGATTAGTCCTAGTTAGGTTTTTAAATCAAAATAGCTGGAGGAAATAGAAAATATATCATCCATGTAAGTAAACGAAATTGCGTATTTTGCTTTCCTGTGACTTTTCAGTGGTGTTGTTAAGTACCACTAATAAGTAAGAAATAAAAAATAAATTTACCAAAATAATACAACCGATTTCAGAAGTCGGTGTTTTTGGTTGTTTCTTTGTATTTTAACACTGACTTCCGAAATCAAAGTTATTTTATATTTCGTAGTGTTTTTTTTCTACAACATTCTATATTTGGATGTCGGTTGTATTTTTTTGGTATAAAAGTTTTTTTTTTTCATATCATTCCTGGGACAAACCATCCTTCTTTTCTTTGGCGTCGCCCTCCAATTCATATTCCTATTGATAACTCTTTTAGTAACAATGTTTTCATCCCTCCTCTTCACATGACCATAATATTGCCCTATTTAAAAACTAATAAATCAAAGTTATAAACCTCATTGCATTTCCCTGTCAACGAGAAATAGTTTTCCAGTTATGAACTCTGCAATGCTACACGATGACCCGCCCGGGCCAATTACGTTGATTTTCAGTTTACTGGTCCCGCCAGTTATTATAAACGTGAACACTCTACACATAACAGTTTGCATAGTTTTGTGATTAACGTCGGGTACACTAAAAGCTATGCTATAAAATAATTGGGAATTATAATATGGATGTTACAGCTTGAAATCCATTTAATCCTGTTTAATATGTCAGTATATGCATTATATAACATTATTGAAATATTTTTGTTTTAGGAGCTACCGATCGCCTCTTAAAATGGCTCATGTAGTGTGTTTAGAGTTTCTCTTCGAGAGTTCTCTAACCGAGAATTCCCGGGAAATTTTGCCTTACTCGAGACGAGAAAAAAAAGTGGTCGAGAAATCGAGAAATTCAGTCAAAAGAAACTTTGTGACGAAAATACGAAACCGATTGTCAGATGATGCTATAAATGCCCTCGTATTTTTAAAGGCTTATTTCCTTAATAATAACAAGACATAGTGGGCTAGCTTTTGAAGTAGTTTCCGCTTTAAATTGTGATTTTAATTAGTCTAAGATTATTAATTATTTATTAGGTTCTTATGCTTACTTACTACGTAACGAAAAGACTCTATTTATAACAAATATTGAAAAGTTGATACAAAGACTAAACTAATGTAGCTGTACCTTACTGTTACTCGTATTATTAAGCTAGTCTGATTGTTATTTTTTATACCTAATTGAAAAACTGTCGTTTTATGTTACATAATTGAAAAGTTTGTAGTACAGACAGAGACTAAAGTAAATTTTTTAGTATGTAAGGTGACATGATGACATTGTTTTTAGAAGATATTAAATTTGTTTTTTTCCAAAGAAAAAGACTATTTAGTCCTAAAATTGTTTGTAGAAATAATGATAAAAAGATCTCGCTACAGTTTATTTCGCATAATTAAAGTTTTCTTTAGTTAAGTTAAAGTCAGATGAAACTAAAAATAAACGTTGTTGATTGATAAATGTTGATGAATATTGCATAAAAAGCGTAGTTTTATTGTTAAATCACACATATTTAAAAAAAAAAACATATTTCTCGACAACCCGGGATTCCCGGGAAATAGTGATCGAGAATTCTTGTGCTCCGGAAAAAAAAAAAGGTCGAGAAATGAGAAACCCTAAGTGTGTTCTCAGTGTAAATGATGATTACACACAAACAGCACAGTACTCAAAATTTACTCAAATGATTTCATGTAAAAAGAAATAAAGTCATCGTCAATGTCAATTCAGCATTGTTAAAATAGTACAAGGCCAATCTAGATTTTCGTTTCATAATGTCATTTTGTTTTTGTCGGATACTACTGTTTTCTGAATTCAGAATTTAAATACTCATCTTTCTCAATTTTCCTAATATCGGGAGATGCTTGAAAAAAATTACTTATATCATATTAATGACATTTAGCCATTGCGCGAAGTTGGCTGCGTTAGATATTTACTTAACAATATAATGTTGTATGACCGTCAGCGCCATCTGTATAAACTATTGTAATTTATGTCTATGATTTTATCTATGATGTTGTCTATGACAGTAATATAATATAGTTGATTCCGAACCACACCAGTGTTCTTAATAGGCTGCCCATGAAACCTCGAATGTAGATACTTTTAACATAATTTACTTTTAATTTGTTTGTTCAAACTAATCTCAAGAACTTGAACTAGTATCTTGATTATAGCGTGGCATAGCATCGCTGCCCGTACACCACTTACCTAACTATTATAACATAACTCAGTGGTGTTATTTCAACCAGTTACTGGTCACGCGTTGTTTTTTAATACACTTTACTGCTAACGTGCTTCTGATATGCAGCCGGGATTAATTGTGCGACCTATTTGTTGGGGTCGTTGCTTCCGACTTAATAAATACATAAGTTATTATGTGATTTTTAATTGCTTTAGAAATTAGCGTAAATCCTGTATAAAATACATTCACTACATATTTCAGATATAACACAAAACCTCAAAAGGAGTCATTATTAATCATTGTGACCTTTTTTCGAACTTTTTTCTAGATAGATTAGATCGTGCGTGCTATGAAAAAAAAAACAAAATGGCGGCCGAGGGGCTATACCACAAAGGTTCTATCCCCTTTACTATGGGGTAAACCAGCTGTTCAGTGCATTATATCGAGTTACAAAACATAAACGTTTTTTTTTTTGGTCCTATGATAAAAATGGTTTGTAATGACTCCTTTTCAGGATTCCCTGTAGAATACAGGACAAAAATTTATATGTTTTAAAACTATGTATGTGTTAGAAATGCACTAAACAGATACTGATCTCAGCAGACATATATGTTTAGAGTGCCTGACCAAAAAGATTAGCAAATTACATGAGTGTGTGATTTCTGCTTTTTCTTTAAAAAAATAAAGAAACTTCCCAGTTATCCATACTTCTTCTATAAATGCGAAAGTAATTCTGTCCGTCTGTTACGCTTTCACGCCTAAACTGCTGAACCGATTTTGATGAAATTTGGTACAGAGATAGATAATACCTTGGAGAAGGACATTTACTTTATCGAGAGCTATTTTAGCGAAAGAAGGGCTTGAAGGGCTTGAAATTTAAACACATGTGATTGCAATAAAGAATCGAATTGTTTTTTTTTATTATTTATTTTTGATGGGTTTGCTCTTGACTCTATTCTAGTCTAGAATAGAATTCAAAAAGGGTTTGTATAAGAGTCCGTCAATAATAATTAATAAGCCCCTGATAAAAAATAAATAAACATATGTTCAAGCGTTTTTGAAAAAAATATATCTTAAAAATAAAAATGGCTGCCAAATGTAATATTCCACGCGGAAAAAGTCGCACGCAAAAGCTAATATAGCTTATACATCAGAGGGGCAAGTCTCGTATTTTTAAGCACGTTCACATTCGCAACGCAGTCGCAAAATGTGAAAAACAAGTTTAAACATTGATTGAATGTGTATTCAGAACAAACACTCGGCGAAAATCGGCAGAATTGACCTTCTGAATACATAATTATTGGCTGCAATTTACAGAAGGGGGCAAAACTAATTAGGTACACGCGTGTGGAGTCGCGGGCAGCAATAATAAACAATACCATTGGGACATCAAATGAGATCATTAATAATTTCTGCTTTAGTAACATATAAATTAGCAATATAAATAACCTAAACCAAATGTTCAAGAAAATATACAAGTAATAGCCAATTCTAAGCTTTTATTAATGGCGGAAGGCGAACTATTATAATAATATTTGTATGTAAATGAACAGAAACTAAGTATTCTAAAGGAGCCCCACGTAACTCTATAGAAGCACATAAAGAAATAGGGTCAATGGCGACTTCGACTTCGGTGACTTTCAAAGTTATGTTATTAAGTAAGCTACATAATAAGCGAGTTTCCTATGGGGGGTTAGATTTAATGTCAAAGTCAAACTTATTAATTTCTTCTCTTTGATAAGATCTTTAATCAAAAGTAGTTTAAAAAGTTTTCACGGTTTGAAGGTCAAGCTCAAGGAAATAATTTGTATATGTCACCGGAAAATTGCAAACGCTGTAAAATTGTTAAATATCGCGACACGGATACATTGAAAGTTATTAAATTTGGGTGGGATTAATTGTATACAAAACGGTGTTTTTATAATATATCGAAGAATTATAATCTAATAAAGATTTATGACAATCTTTTTTTAAGGTTATTTTAAACTGTTATCCTATAGCTTCGGCAAACTCTAGAACATGGAAATAATAACTCCTTTAATTTTTCCTCTACAGAAGTCTCGTTCCTTCAAGTTTCAATAACGTTGGCGAAAAGGTCTTGCACCCTTTGTATAGTTACCGGCACGTAAGTTGGCAAAGATTTTTCGTAGTGGGGAAGTTCGCGCTAGTAAAAATTTATGAAATTGTGCGTGCGCGAACTTCCCCCACTACGAAAATCTTTCTCGCCAAGTGCCGGTAATTATACACTGTATTCTAGAAGCACTACAAAGCAAAACAGATTACAAGATGTGTTTTAAACGAGTATAGCTGTGTTTTTTTTATGTATGGGAAATCATCAAATGACTTCTTCCGCTCTGGGTGGAGCGGAAGGGCGTGTCAGACAGTCTCTTACTGTCTAAAACCCATCCGTGTTCCTTCTTAAGTCCTTCGCTTTCCAGTGCCGCGGTGACTCTTTCGAACAAATTCCGCAACCCTAGCAGGCTCTGGGCCTAGCGGGCTCCGTCCCCTATGCTGACATCTCTTTGAGGCGCACGTGGAACACAACGCGCCATCGACCCGGGCCTGGTGGTGATCGGACAGCGAGCCACCCAACGCTCGCCGTCCGCAGGCCCGCGCCTGCGGTGTCCGGGGATCGCCCTGCGACTCCCGACGCCCGGGGCGTCTTCTTCTGTTGCGGCGGATCGTAAGGCCCGCCTCCTCCTTCGCTAGCATTACTTCGTAGAAGGAGATGACCGTTTTCTAAGCCTCCTCGCTCGGGATATGAATTTAACCGGGGTCGGAGGCGAGATGTAGCCGCCGCCGATCGCCTCGACGAGGACACGGCGGTACTCCACCCAAGCAGGGCAGACCTCCACCGTATGCTCCACCGTGTCCTCTGGGCGATCCTCACAGTGCTGACACCCGGGCGTGTCCTCCCGCTTAATCTAGTAAAAGTACTTCCCGAAACAACCGTATCCGGTGAGTACCTGAAGATTCCCCCAACATGGGATCAGGCTAGGTAGATGAATAAGTTGCTGGGAAGTTTGTTGAGCCACTTCTTCTTCCCAGAAGTGGCGTTTTGGTTTATAATATTAATATTTTAATATAAACCCTTAGGTTGCCTGTACATTGATGCGAGCGGAGCAACAGAGTAATGCGAAGCGGAATTGTGGACTGCGTCAGGTACATTGATGCAGAGCGAGGAAGTGCGGAGTGGAGTTGCGGACTGTGCGGAGGTTACGCGACGAGTTATTTGAACTCCGCTGCCTCGCTCCGCCTCCCGGTATTGTATGATTTTTTAAACTAGTTCGTAAATCCCTGTCCAGCGAAACAGAGTGGAGATTTTATACAATTTCATTAGTTTATATTGGCATAGCTCCACTCCGCTCCTCTCCATTCCAGTGGACAGTCAGCCTTAGCCTAATTTGAATAAATGGCCTTGATTTAGTTTAACCTAAGTCTGCAAAATAGTTGAGGACTGAAAGACACTTGACATAAGTAAGTTATCTTTCAACCACTGCCGTGTTGGTAACAGCTAGATATGAAGGAACCGGAAGCCTGCTAATGGGTTCACGACCAGCTCCGCCAAGTGAGATCTGGCCGCAAGCCAAGCTCAGTGAAGACCACACCAAGGTCACTAGAATTGAAATTAGCAGTTTGTGTATTTAATGTTACGCTGAATTTTCTTTCACACTAATAAATATGTAGGTTATTTTCTACTTTTAGGATTTGCGCTTGTGACCAACGGTTAGTAAGAGATGAAAGAGGTATTAGATAGCGTATCTTCTTCTGCCTCCTTTTCTTTCACATTTTACTGACTTAACAATTAATATTCACATATATATTATTATAACAAACAGCCAAGACCGGCTGACCCCACATGAACTCTCCTACGCCTCAGACAGTTTTGAATCTAATTTTGTGGTGCCAATACCGTATAAGGTTTAACATTTATTTCTAAACTCAAATGCATTTATTTCAATGAAACCAATTACAGTACAGGCCCCTTTCAATCAAGGAGTCAGGTCAGTTAGAAAGATGAATCGAATGCATAGATCTCTATGGAGAAGAACGAGCAAGAAATTCCATGGACACTTTTAAATAATGTTATTGCAACTATGTATTCAAAATAAATAAAGATCTCTAAACAAAGAGAACTCTAGATAAAAAAAAAACCGCGCACCAAAACCAGTGTCCCACATATTTATTCCAAAAAAAAGGGCCCACCACCCCAATCGTGTTGTGTTGTGCGTAACACAGTAGAGTTCATGACACGAGCCGTGCGATGGTGCGATAGCCACGGCCCGGTATGATCCAAAATAAAACGCCTGAACTCCCAGTAGCTGGAGAGAAAAATAAGGGATATTAAAATGCCCTCAATTCGCAACTTACAGTATAGCCCCGTAAGGGTAGCCTATTGGCTGCAAAGTATAAATTCCTAATGGATAACACCAATAACACTGCCAAGGTTGCGGAATTTGTTAGAAAGAGTCACCGCGGCCTTGGAACGCAAGGGGAAGAACACGGATGGGTTTTACTTCTTACTAAGTAAAACCCATCCGTGTTCTTCCCCTTCTGTCTGACACGCCCTTCCGCTCCACCCAGAGCGGAAGAAATCATTTAATGATTCCCCATCCTTAAATAAAAAACACCAATAGATAACAGCCTGCTCAACCTGGAATCGAAATAAGGACCCTACTTTTAGCATTCGAACTTGAGAGAGCAACGAGAGACTAACGAGGCATTAGTAGATACCATATACCACATCGTCAACCACATCATCGCTTTGCATCAAACGCGACCCTATTAAAGAAAAATATTAAAATTGCATAGTTTAATTCCACCAAGCCCGTTCCATCATTGGACCACAAGACGTACGGCGATGCGCCACCGATACATGGTGGACATTCTTCCCACACGCACAAAACCTTTTTCTGAACACATATTGTGCGTACAGCTAAGGAGTAGAACTCCCTGCCAGAGTCTGTGTTCCCTGATAGCTACAACCTGGGAGTATTTAAGTCAAGAGTGAATAGATTACTTCTAGGCAAGCGTGCTCCATTTTCGACCACATCATCGCTTACCATCAGGTAAGATAATAGTAAAACGCGAAAAAATTGCAAAAAATAAAAACCTTTCTCCCCTCCAAAACCAGTGTCCCACATATTAATTCCAAAAAAAATAACTGGCCCAAACTGAGTGTAACTTTGTGCGTAGTGTCCATGACACGAGTAGCGCGATGGTGCGATAGCCGCGGTCCGGTATTTAAGGAAACTGAACCAAGGACTCGGCGCGTCCTTGGCAACACCGCACGAATTCGCGGCCGGCTATTACTTATTGTATAGTTAAAGTTGGGTGATGTGGTGTAGGAATGTTGTAGTTCTTGTGCTTGTGTATGGTACCGATCTAGAGAGGGTATGGAATCGTGCTAGACAACTGCGTGCTTTAATTTAGACTGGATCTTCCTTTCAAGTCGATGTTTACTCCTTAGATTATTCGGGCCCTGTAGGTTAATTGCAACATCGATGGCATACATTAAATCTCTTAAAGTATAGGTGAATGGGCTCTTGGGGAAAACGTAGGGCTCAAGTCAGCTAGGAAACACCGGCCTCATCTAGCATAAAATGCCCAAAAAAAGATTGACGTGTAAAGTGTCATGTTTAACCTACTTGCATAATAAATATCATTTATCATATTCTGAACACGGGACACTGCACTCACACTGAGAAAAATGTGTAAATAAAATAAATACGTGTTTAAAAATACCTGATATTTTTACATTATTTTAATTTAGTTCCTTTCAGGGCAGAAACAGCCCTGTTCCTATAGTTACTAAGAATATATGTATGTAGTAGCTAGATCAAGAAATAATATAAAGAAAGATGCTGTGCGTTTGTTTGTAGAAGATAAAATCTCAGGAGGTTACATTTATCTCGGTAAAAATACAAGATTCATGACTGGCCTGTTGGTCGAGTGGTTAGTGACCCTGACTGCTTAACCGGAGGTCTTGGGTTCGATTCCCACCCAGGACAAATCTTTGTGTGATGAGCATGATCATTTGTTCTGTGTCTGGGTGTAATTTGTGTATAATATGTATGTATTTAGAAATATATAAGTATGTTTATCAGTTGTCTGGTTGCCATAGTACAGGCTCTGCCTAGTTTGGGATCGGATGACCGTGTGTGAGTTGTCCCAGGATATATTATATGATTATTATTATTATTCATGTGAAATAGGTCACGGAAAAATTAAGTGGTCTTTAATTGTTCACTGACGGATGTAGGGTATAAAAGCAAAGTATTTAAGGAGAGGTCTTCGCCCAGAGTGGAATGTACAGAGCCATAAAAAATGACCTAGTACCTACTGAGCCAGTCTAGTTCACAAACAAAAGAGAAGAAACAAACAGAAAATCGAAGCTATTAAACTAACTATATACACTAGAAATAAAAATAAAATCTCCGAACTAAATAAACCCTAAATATGGCGTCAAAAAATTCATCCGCATCGCTGTCGACTGGAAGTGTACCCAAAAGACTGGCGGCATTGCCACGTTGTATGGCAATGCTTATTCTTTGACCAAGGTAAAAGCCAGCCCTTGGGTCACGTGAAGTGTCAACTAAGCGCCTTGAGAGATCTTTAAATAAGTTATGTGCACTCGGACCCCAAGACCCGAGAGTTTCAACCCCAAACGGCTCGAAAATATAACTACCAACAAGTTTATTATATTTCCGCCGCTTGAGGTTCTCTGCAGCCGCAGCGGCAGCGCCAGCACAGCACGAAGAGCTAGGAAGATGGGATGGCGCAAGAGTATCGACACAAGTAGCGTCCCACACTAATGGCCTACCCATCTTCCATGGAAATAACGACATGCCGTCCGGTCTCTTGCCATCGTCGCGTGCCAGGCCATTGGGTTCTAACACAGCCGGAACGCCGACGGTGACAAGAGCTCGTCGGATGATGTCGTTAAGATTCGCGTGCCGCGCAATGCGACCCGCGCTACGGCTGCATGACAGGCCGTGGTGTCCGAGGCTGTTGACAACTTCGCCACAGTGGCAGCGATGAGGAGAACAACAAGGAGCGCCAAGACGCAGGCAGGCAGCGAGGCGGAAAGTAGTATCGTCGAACATGGTGCCAATGTTCGACGACGGTAGTGCGTGAAGCCAGAGACCCGACTCCCACTCACCCACAGCCAGCAGGCGCGCACGCTCTGCAGTAGTAGTTGATGTGGCAATAAGTTTTTCCTGAACTTGCCTGCAGAGCGGCTCGTCCCACCGTCTCTGGGATGAAGGGTAGTCGGGCGGATTTGAATTCGGGCAAGCGAGTCTCCAGGCCTCCACAGCCTCGGTGA
The DNA here is from genome assembly GCA_002192655.3 of Mamestra configurata. Lineage (NCBI taxonomy): Eukaryota > Metazoa > Arthropoda > Insecta > Lepidoptera > Noctuidae > Mamestra > Mamestra configurata. Next base: position 132,650 of record NDFZ01004733.1, on the reverse strand, counting down.
AGTACGGCACATCAAAATCAATCAGTGTAGAAACTAGAATATTCCTGATTAATTTATCAGTGCCGTACACCGAGGATATAAAAGCCGGTAAACTAATACTGGTAATTTTGCGGACGCCGAGGCCTCCCATACGGATGGGAAGGGTTGCTTGCGCCCAGGCTTTGTCGTCCATGGCCACATTTAAAATTAAAGTAAGTGTATGCTTGATAATTTGGTCTATTTTGTCCAAAAGGTGGGGGTGCTTCCATAAATGGGAAGCACGAAGGAAATATATTANATTACATTAATAAAGTGACTCTACTGTCCATTCGGAAAGGTAGATTCTTATGGAGAAGAACGGACAAGAAACTCCATAGTTACTCTTTTCAAATAATGATTTACAAAATTTGGTATACAAAAATTAATTTAATATTATGTGAGGACGATACACCCAGAGTATGCTACTTATAAGAACAAAGTATTACCAGCAGAGGTTAACTTATTCATTTTCTAAAAAAAATTAGGTAAATGGTACTCACATATTTACAGATAATCTTAATAACCATTAATTAAACAGAAAATAAAAACACAAAAAAGAAACAGTATACCTATCTATAAAGTTAATTCATAAATCAACCAGTTTGATTTTGTCTACACCCATTGATTGTCCTATGGAGCAGGACCAGCATGTTTCCAAGCATACTTATCCTGAATGTAATCTTCTAATTTGTAATATGCTTGTTTACATCAACGTTTTTCATTCCAAAATCTATACTTTACTAGCTGATTTAGCTACTGATTTTGACCCACGCAACTTCGTCTGCGTCACATTTTTCATGAATGATCGGCTCTTATTGGTCGTAGCGTGATGTTATATAGCCTATAGCCTTCCTCAATAAATAGACTTCCTAGGATTAGCGCGGTCTACCAAACAAATAGTCAAGAATAACTAACTGATCGAGTGGTAAATGATTAATTATATCGACCGCCGAGAGTAGAAAAAAATTAAAGCCCTAATATCGCTATTAAAAATAGGGGTTAGTGATAGAAGAGTGAAAATTTAGGGTTGTACGTATTTTTGCCGCAGTATATAAAAAGAAATTGTCCAAAAAAATAAAAAAAAATGTTAGGGGTGGACAACCCTTGGGTATGAAAATAGATAGTAGCCGATTCTCAGACCGGAAAATTTTATAATAATCGGTCAAGCCGTTTCGGAGGAGTATGGTAACTAACATTGTGACACGAGAATTTTATATATAAATGAATATATACTATATATTATCTATATTATCACACAAATATTATAAAGGCGAAAGTTTGTGAGTGGGTGTGTGTGTGTAGGTTTGTTACTTCTTCACGCGCAAACGGCTGGACCAATTCTGATAAAATTTGGTATGCAGGAAGCTGATACCCTGGATTAACACAAAGGCTACTTTTAAACCGCGGGTAACACCGCGGGGCGCAGCTTGTCCTACTCCTACTAATATTATAAAGACGACTGGATGGATGTATGTTTGTTTGTTACTCAATCACATCAGAACGGCTTAACGGATCTTGATGAAATTTGGCACAGAGGTAGATTATAGTCTGGAATAACACATAGGATTTTTTATTCCGGGAGTATGTTCTCTTGGGATAATTTAGTACAAAATAATAATCATAACCAAAAGATACAAGTTCATTAACCTTGCGTTACTCAAAAATCCGTTTTGCGAAACACAATAATAATAATTATAGACATTACTCGAAGGTGACATTATAATAATGTTTCATGCCAAGTCCCCATAAAGATATGGCGCCATGGTCTAGGGTTGTAGGTACGCTGTTATTAACATTCGGAACACGACGCCCGATCAAACAGGGCAGGCTTTTGCGACGAGTTATGAGGAATAGGTTTCTGATTTCTAAACTCTCTGTAGATACTGTTTTAACTATTCTGTGACTTTTTCATTGGTGAAATCAGGATCTTGTCTGTGGCATAGATAATCTTGGTAAAAAAAACTGGCCAAGTGCAAGTTGGACTTGCACACGAAGGGTTCCGTAGCATAAGCCGAAAAAACATATTTCTTGCATGGGAGCCCCCTCTCATTTTTAATTTTAAAATATTGTTATTATTTATTGTTATAGCGGCAACAGAGATAATATGTACATTATCTGTAAAAATTTCAACTGTCTAGTTATCACGGTTCATGTGATACAGCCTGGTGACCGGCAGACGGACAGTGGAGTCTTAGTAATAGGACGTTTTATTCTTTAGGTACGGAACCCTAAAAAATATGAATTTCACACGCACTCTTTTAAAGATAGACACGCATATTCGTATGTAATTAGACGATACACTTACAAAAACAAATTTACGTATGTATTGACAAGCCAGATGCACCGACCTGAAAACTCTCTCTGATTTCACGGCGGTGCATCTTCATCGTATACTTACTAAAGAAAATGGATGAAAGAAAGAAAGAAAGAAAAATGTTTATTTGGGACTCGCATAAGACAGACAAACCAGTTAAATAAAATTAATAACTAAACAGTATAATAAAATAATTATCTGTGCGAGGCCAAAATGGTCCCTATCTCAGCTTATGCTGCGATATCTAAAAATTAAATAACGCAGCGCTGGTATTCTGATAGGGCCAGTCAGTGATGCCACGGATACATTCACGGAGCATATATAACAGAAATATACAAATAAAATAATAAGTATAAATATGGGAAAAAATGCAACAATTATTAATATATATAAATAATAAAAAATCGGTAAATACAAACAATAAATAAGCTGATACCCAATAGCCCAGTGCTCCAGCTTCATTTGTCGATATCATAGACAAATGAATAGAGCGCGCGGGCGCAAGTGGGAGGTTATGGTCGGCTGTCACAAAGAAAAGATGGTTGAACAGAAACATAAATGTAAATGGTGATGATGCTCGCTTCGAATACGCTAGGAATAATATTCGTTCAGTAAGGGAATTTTGCCCCCAGGGTTGCGGAATTTGTTTGAAAGAGTCACCGCGGCCCTGGAACGCAGAGGACTTTAGAAGGAACACGGGAAAAAGAAGGTAATTTTGCCTGTAATCCCTATGGATTACAGGCAAAATTACCTTTTTTTTCCCGTGTTCCACGATTGTTGCACTATTGCAACAATCGTTAACTCACATACAATTTACAATTCATAGCAAAGCAAAGATAAAAACGTTGAAACGCTGTCATGGACATTCCTGCCTTCCTCTAAGACACCCAGGCGTGAACATAGCCAAGTCATTTTTAATCCTTAACACGAGATGTCGCCGCTCGTCGTATGAAGTTAATGGCGGTAGGGAGCTTGTTAATTTCTGTAATTAATCAATGAAGTGGCCTTGTTAACTTTGTGAAACACCAACCGTTGGCATTTCTTGTTTAGGCAGTGATTTTTGGCGAATTTTAGTTAATGTTACTAGGTGCAATTTTGATCCCTTGTAGGTAGGTACAGTCACCGACAAAATGCCTGAGCATCTAAAAGTTCCGTAATTCGTCAAAACAATAAAGTCACTGAATAGTTTTATCTCACTGACTGTACTGACAGCATTGAAATTAAAGTCAAGTTGAATGTTCGCAGCTGGCTTCAACCAATTTAAGTGGGCAAATGCTCAAGTGAAAGCAAAAAGTAAACATAGAAATAAAGCTATGAGAACATGTGAAATGTAAAGCGAAAATTGCGTTGAAGTATAACTTGAGAAGAAAGTTCGATGATTTCCAATGCTTTTTATTTAATTATGGGAAATCATTAAATGACTTCTTTCGCTCTGGACAGACTCTTACTGACTAAAACCCATCCGTGTTCCTTCTAAAGCTCTTTGCGTGCCAGGGCCGCGGTGACTCTTTCGAACAAATTCCGCAACTCTGGCAGGCTCTGGCCCTAGCGGGCCCCGTCTTCTATGCTGACATCTCTTTGAGGTGCGCGTGGAACACAATGCGCCATCGACCCAGACCTGGTGGTGATCGGACAGCGAGCCACCCAACGCTCGCCGTCCGCAGGCTCGCGCCTACGGTGGCCGGGGATCGGCCCGCCTCCTCCTTCGCTAGCATTACTGCTTCGCAAAAGGAGGTGACCGCTCCCCAAGCCTCCTCGCTCCGGACCATGGAACAACCAGGGCCAGACGCGAGAGGTCACCGCCGCCGATCGCCTCGACGAGGACACGGCGTTGCTCAGCCCAAGCAGGGCAGACCTCCACCGATGATTTCCAATGCTTGATGACAATGATTTGGGAGTGCATGAATACAATAAAGTAAATCTGTTGGATTGATAGGCCGGACGGAGTTACCAAAAATATGATTAGTTCTGTAGTTCACTCGCAGTGTTTTATTCCTAGAAAGTGCAAAAATTGATCAGCTATCGTGTTGCTCAACTCAAAACTCAACTAGGGGCTCTACTTATTTATTCAGAACCGATCTATGAAGAATCAACCTTAAATAGATGCCTACATTTGTTATGTTAGAACACTTAAAATACAGAATACAGTCAGCCTTTTAAATTTTACATTTTCGCATTTTTCTGGCAGAGTGCCAGAGTTCGTCCAGCTTAAAAGAACAATCACTTCTTTAATGCAAGATAAGAATCTGAATTTTATACTTTACACGAATTAAACGCTATTCGTTATTATAACGCTACTTCGTAAAATCCAATTTTTTAGGTGACAATTGATTAATATATAAAAAGTCTAAAGTGTTTAAAGACAGTGTTTTTCTGTCTTTTCAAATTGCTCTATGAAATCTTAGATTTTCAATGCTGATAAACATGAAGAAAAAGAATCACGTTGAACAAATGTTGCAAAATGACTTTCGAATTTCTATTCTCGGTATAACAAGAGGACATGTAAAATTTCACGAGGTTATTTTTAAATAAATTCTTTGATAGGCTCGCTTTTGACCATTGTCTCACTTGATGGAAATCGACGATGGAGCACGCTTGCTAGAAGTAACCTATTCACTCTTGACTTAAAGATCCCCAGGGAGTTCGACTCCTCCTATTCCACTCATTCATTCATTCAGATTCCTTCATTTATTTGCAAAAACATGGTTATAGTACTTTTCTACTTTTTCAGAATTATCTTGAAGCACTTATCAAATGCTGCGTCATGTTGTGACGTGTTTGTTTCTTAGTAAAGCTCATGCATTTGATTGGTTATTGGTCAGTAGTGGGAACTTGGAAGCGATTGTTGATGTACTTATAGAGGTTCCTACTGTGTAGGTAGGTAGCTAGTGTGTAGCGGTGCACGTGCTATCGATCCTACACGGTAGGGGACGCGGTACGGATAGCACGGAAAGCTGCAGCTGACATGGAACGGTTGTGTGATGATTTTAAGATAGTTTTTTATTTGAGATGGGTTTAAATGACAAATGATATTTATTTTGTAAGTAGGTTAAACATAACACTTTTACACGTCAATCTTTTATGGTCATTTTTAAACTAGATGAGGCCGGTGTTTCCTAGCTGACTACCCTGAGAAGAAACACCGAAACAAACTCAGAGATCAAAGTCTCTTGTAAGTCTATACAATCGTACTGGTCAAATCATATGAGAACCATGTAGGTTAATGTCTGTGTAGTGGTCAAAGTTAGAACTTTAAGGAGCTCAACGATTTGACGAACAATACCAAAGTAGAACTCAAACTGCCAGACTAACATGAAATGAACCCCTATTGCGATCTACATGGTCCTCACATTCACAACACGTTATATGAGGACCATGCAAATCAGTGTCTGAAATAGTCTTTTGAGGAAAGAACCACACAGATTTGAGTGGACCTGTTTGCTCTTGACTCTAGTCTAGGTCATAGATGACAGAGACAAAGTCGACGATGGAGAGAGCTTACCCAGAAGAAGCCTGTTCACTCTCATTTTGAAGAGATTAGGGTTGATAGGATATAGGAGCAGTTCTTTTATAGTTTCATGAAACTGAATTATCCTAACTAATATTATAAACACGATAAGTAGTGAATACGTTTTCACTACCGATTTTGATGAATTTTGGCACAGAGATAGGTGGAGACGGCTATAGGCTACTTTAACGTAATATAAATGAGAAATATGGGACCCTTGAGACGGTTACAGGCTTTATCGCGAAAGAAACCGCGTTCAAGAGCTAGTACCTAAAAATAAAAACGTAAAATATACCAATACATACCTACTAACACAAAAAATGGTCAAAAGCCCTGTTCAGAAAAAAAAAGTAGTATTATTGTTAGTCATTAATTTATTTCATTTTGTTGTTTGTCATTCCCAAATAAACAATTTTCTTTCTTTCTTTCAAACATTGTATTGTAGGCATGTATTTCACTTTAGAAAAAACATCTGAATTACGATATAATAAACATATAGCTATAGTGCAATCTACTATTTCCAAATTCATAACTTGAAAAGTCACATGCATCATAAAATCATAAATTAAACTATTGCATGTCTCATCAATCACAAAAGTAGCAAAAATAATAAAGTATGATTCACTCAAACATGTAAGTTTCTAATTTGCTGACGTTATCAATGACGTTTCAATAACAAGCTCAGGGACTGCCTTTTTTTTCATTTACCCCAAAAGGAAGGCTATAGTCTTTTGACCATATTGCCTAGTCTTACGTCCTTAATTTCTTGTGTTTTGTATTAGAATGCGGATATAACACATTCTAATGGTTTTTGGAGTACAAATATATCGATTCGGCCTTCTCGGCAAGTTTCGAGTGAAGTAGTCAATTTTTTTTTATGAATTGGCCTGCTTGTGCCTGGGAGCCATTTAAAAAAATAGTGGAGTGGAGACATGTTTTATTGTGATATTGATTTGTCTCATTTATTTAGCGGATTGTTAATTGCTTCCTTAATAGTCGCCCAGTGGTAAACAATATAAAATATTTAATTAAAAAAGTGCTTTCTTCACTCCCGCTTTACATAAGAAAAATTTGAATATAGGTACCAAACCTTATATTCCCTAGTATTCACATCACATATTTATATATAATATCACCTTAAATATTATTGAAATAAAAAAATAATAAATCCGGTTTAAATTATCGTTAAATTGGTTTAATAACTTAAACCTGCATAACATAATAATATATTGATTTTCTTTCAAAAAAACAGCATATAATTCCCCCTGAATCACCCCTTGTTTTGCCAACGCTACAATGACGCGCCACTATCAAGTTCAGTGACTCAGTGAGTCAAGACTAGGAGCTGACTCCGTACAATGACGACTCGCTACTTATGTTAGTACTTCAAGCTATTTGAGGGTGGAAAGGTGCTTCAAATTTTGTATTGTAGTATTTTGAATGGTCGCGTTGGTTTTTTGCTTTATATTAAGACTAGTTTCTGCTAGCGGTTTTGCCCGCATGAAGGTCTAAATGATCCCTAGTGTACATACTCCGGGGATAAAAAGTATCCGATGTCCTATTGCAGGACCTGATTATAGAGGAAATGTGGATAGGAGGATACGATAAACAGATGAATAGAATATAATTATCGTTTACCAAAATCCTAACATGGCTCTTTACCTCTATTGATGGAATTAGATATGATTTATTATCCTCTCGAAAAAATCCTTTAAACGCCAAAAACCAATGCAAAAAGCAATTAAAAATGCTTGAGTTGATCGTCAGTTGTTGTTTAAAAATAAAATGAAATATAGGTTGCAATAATTATGGCAAAATATTTCATAAAGTCGCAACGGCTGTATGCAATATGACTGCATAAATTAACTTTTAAAATATTGCCTAATTATTATATAGTACCTGCACCAAAAAACAGCGGGTCATGCATGCAACCCCGACACTACCTGTTTGTGTATGTATTTGGATTGAGGAGCGGTTTGGAGGGTTTCTGAGGCTACGCTCCACACCGCCTGTAGTTTACCTCGTTTGCCAATACATAAGTAAAACAAGTGCGAGTCGGATTCGCATATGACTCATTTTTGTAAGGTAGCTGTCTCAGCTGTCTGGGAGACCCATGCAGGCCGCCCGGACCAGGGGGGCTACTCTCTTAGCCCGAAGTCCGTAGTTTTGGGCTACGTTGCGGGCGAATTCTACTCCGTATCACCTACGGACTTACAATTAGTTCCGAACCCGAACTAAGAATGAATGACAACACGATTTAACAGTAACTGTAAAATCGTGTTGTCGTGTTGTGTGTGTTGTATTCTTAGTGGTAAGGTGATGCAGATACGCCCGCAACTACGCCCGAAACTACGGACTTCGGGCTTAGAGAGTAACCCCAGAGTAGCACGTGAGGCGCTAGAACATTGTTTTACAGTGCGACGTGGATCGGTCCGCACGCACCCGCTCCGGGTGGAGCCCGTACAACGTTTGGTACTGAACCCTCGTTCCAGAGCATTGCCGGCGCTACCCTAGCGGATCTCCCGGCCAGCTGTGAAACCAGCCATACTCTAAAACCATAGACTTCTAGGGTTTAGATAAGGGGGGAATGGTAATTTTTTCAACGAATTAGTTAAATTACTTCAAAACCATTTATTTTAAAATTATGAAAAAAATAAAGCCCATTCATTTGATATGCTAATCGGTAAAGTTTGAAAACCTTGTTTTTTCAAATTGGTTCCTCAACAGTGTCCCCACATATCTATTTACGTAATAAAGAGATAAGAAGAAGAAGGCGTAAGGAAGAGATTGCCTTGTGCGATAAGACCGCCCATTGTACACTTATTTTATGTTTCATTGTCCTGTTCTTATTATGAAGTGTACAATAAAGTATAAAATAAATAAATTAAGCCTTATTTGGTTCACAGAATCATAATCATGTGTACTAAATTTTAACAGAATTGGTGTAGTAATTTCGGAAAAAAAATTGTTCAATCACAGACTCAAACCGTCTGATGCAGTGACTTGTTTGGAACTTCGTAGTCGTTTATTCGGATATTTTTTTAAAGTCATAAATATGAGCAAGCACTCCTGAAACACCTTTTCGTGATTCCAAACGATTCCCTAATCTAAAGAACTTCTACTAGGTACATCAATTTCCCTGTGTTATTATAATTAAATTCCGCTGTAGAGGCGTTAATGATTAATAGTGCCAGAGATAGTAGGACGAGCCTTTCAACATGATGGCCCATCGATACGCGGGGAACAATGACTTGTCGTTTGTAGGATAGGTAGCGTGGAAATTTATATTTTTACTACCTCTTTGGTCTAGTGGTTTCCAGTGCTACTTCTGAGGTCCTGAGTTCGATTCCCAAGTCGGACAAAAATAATATTGGCTTTTACCCGACAAGTGATGTATTTTTTTCCGAGCGTACCTCAGAGATTTCTTTTGGCACTTCCTGTAGCCTGAACAGCTAGATATATTTAAATACATGAGAGTTGTCCCAATTTGTCTTAATTGTCACTGAACAAGCATCATCATCATATCAGTTGAAAGACGTCCACTGCTGGACATATATAGGCCTCTTCCAAAGGGGGCGTTTGCGATAATCACCACGCTTCGCTGGCGGGTTGGCGACCGCACTGTAGCTGTTGCAATGCACAGAAAATACTGCTGCCCATTCTCTGGTGAGTACTTTAGTCGCCTCTTATGACACCCACGGGAAGTGATGGGATGGTGCTATTCTTTTACGTCCGACACTGTCACCGGAAAGTAGCCAACTCCGTAAGATTATACAATAACTTGAGAGATTGTAAACTCTCGATAAATTGTCAACTGAACACTTGGAATACTATTTTACGCATCAAAATTTGATAGTCTATAATCTCACGAAATCATTTCGAGAAATTGTGGATTATAATAAAATGGCGACCAGGAAAGAGGAGGAAAACCGGCATAAAGTCATGATACTGTGTGGTGTAGTGGGTCATTAGCTTAGAGCCTGCACGTGCATCAGCCACCACTGTCTGTCAGCTGCAGAGCACATGCGTGCACTTACACGTGCTAACAAACCCACCGGATCCAAGTGACCTCTACAGATTCTGTACAACACCATCTGCAATTCATCCCCGTTAGTTTTATGTGTTGAATGCTTTGTAATGTGGCTCACTATTTAAACTAACTGTGTTATTAGATCTTGAGCTAAGTAGTTAGTAGTCGTTTTTGACGGAGACGTACAAACACGGTGGTCCAGATTCGAATTTTCTGTATTCCATTTGAGCGCATTAAGATAGATTTTTTTCTGACAATTTAGCTCAATTATTAATTATTTATTTAAACTTTATGTAAAATAGTGGTACATGGACGGACTTAATGCATCAAGGCATTCTCTACCAGTCAACCTTTGGGTTATAAAGACTATACTGTGGTAGGTGTACAATAAATAAAAATAAAATTTAAATTTGAACTTTAACGTTTCGGAAAGAATATACAGAAATAAATAAAAAATAAATAAAATAAGTAGTGTTTTTATTTGTTTTTTTTTTTTAAGCAAATAACAGTTTTAAAAGAGCGGGCCAGTATGGAAACCGCTAAATACTTACTAAGCTATTTACATGATGTTATGTTATACAATCTTAACTTATGGTAAAGTACTAATAACGGGTAGTTCCTAGGCGCACCTTGCAGGCTACCTCAAGCCGGCAAGGTCACCAACATTGTCAAACTGCAGTGCCGCAGCACCACACCTAATTACTTTCACAACACCTTCAGTTACTAATAATACTTTACTGAAGAAATAAAGTATAAACAGATGTTTTTTATACCACTGGTAAATCATGAAATGACTCCTTCCACTCTGGGTGTACTAAAACCCATCCATGTTCCTCGAAATGCCCTTTGCGTCCCAGGGCCGCGGTGACTCTTTCGTTCAAATTCCACAACCCTGTCAGGCTCTGGCCCTAGCGGGCCCCGTCGACAATGTTGACATCTCTTTGAGGCGCTCGTGGAACACAATGCGCCGTCGACCCAGGCCTGGTTCTGATCGGACGGCGAGTCACTCACGTGGCCAGACGTGGCCGGGAATCGCCCTGCAACTCCCAACGCCCAGGGCGTCTTCTTCTATTGCAGAATCAGACGTGTACTTATAGTACTTCAGTTTGGTTTCAGGAGCTATTCCTATCCGCAAAAACATCTCCACCTTTGGGAAATACATGGTATGTATACAATCTAAATCATGGGTTAAATGAGTGACAGTTATACGATTTTACATTATATTTTTCGCAGCCTTAAAAACCCTTACAGGATCTCGTAGCCGTTCGTAGCAAATTGGCTACGAACGGCTACACCCCGCTACGCGGCGTAGCACAAATTATTCGAATCTGACCTGTTTGGGAGATAGGTTTCATGTCGAGGTTTATTTGAAAAGTAGGATATGTTATTTTTTTTCAATAATTATTTTCAAATGGTGAATATGCAGAGGTAGATAAAAAATAATAAAGAGGTATTTTTGTTTGTTTGCAGGAAAATACTTCCATTTACACAAATTTCCATTTGACTACAAAGTTAGGCAAATTATAGCTCAAACGGTTTGGTATAACTGTTTTAAAATCCAGTTTCAAAATGTGCCTACTACATACTAACAAGGCAAATAAATTTAAAGATTGATGCTAACTTGATTTAAGACATTATACAAACACCGGCCAAGGGCGAGTCGGACTCTCACCCGAAGGGTTCCGTACCGCAAACCGAAAAAAAAAACACGCTTCTTGTATGGGAGCCCTCTTTAATTTTTATTATTTGTTGTTATAGCGGCAATAAAATACACACTCAGTGTAAATTTCAACTGTCTACCTATTACGGTTCTTGAGATACAGCCCGCTGACAGACAGACGGATGGACAGCGAAGGCTTAGTAATAGGGTTCCGACGGTTACCCTTTGAGAACGGAACCTTAAAAAAATGAACTTCTAAATAAAATGTTTCTTGTATTAGGTACTATCTAAGGCAATCTAGCATGCTAAATTATTATTTACTGCTGGTGAAAATCGATTATTATGTGTTTAGTAATGACTTGTATTATAAGCAAGACCTTCAAATGTTTTTAACCTTGTACTTGGTAACTTAAACAGTCTTCTTTTATAGTACCAACATAATCTCTAAATCCTAATATTTAAAATTCTTCCTTTCCTGAGTGAGTGACTGACAGACAACCCACCTTCCTTTACTGAGTGAGTGACTGACAGACAACACACCTTCCGTTACTGAGTGAGTGACTGACAGACAACACACAACCGAATAAAACGCTGAAATTTGGCATATAGGTTTCTTGGGGAGTGTAGGAGAGCACTAAGAGAGGATTTCCCGAAATTCTTACGCGATCGAGAGAAAACCGGATATACGCGTACGAAGTCGTGTGCAAAAGTAGTATCTACAAATACAAAGTCGTTTAGTTACACCATTTATAAATCAAGAATGGCTGGACCGATTTTGAAGATCTTTGGTTTGTTGGATATGTCTTTGCCCCGAATAGCAGAATAACTATTAAAAAACATTGGTAAAATTAAAAAAAATATTATATAGGTACAAAAAATAATTTTCGAAATCAACGCATTTTTGATGAAAATATATTCTGAGGCGGTACGAAGTTCGCCGGGACCACTAGTTTAGTCTAAAACAAAGCAATTGTCTGCCTCTGTCCGTTTGTGCGCTTACTTCTTCTAAACCACACAACAAATTGCCGTACCTACAGATTTCACTAATAAAAAGAGAAAAAAAAGGTAATTTTGTGTCTATAATTTGTATCTGCGCGAAACCGGAGCGGGTCGCTAGTCTATTATAATGTTGAAAACCACATCATGACTAGCGCAGCGTTTTTCCTACTATACCGGTGTCGACTTCCAGTCTATCTGGAGCAGCTGAATACCAGTATATTACATCATCATCACAGTGTAGCTGTTGCAATGCACAGAGAATGTCGCTGCCCATTCTCTGGTGAGTGCCTTAGTCGCCTCTTACGACACCCACGGGAAGTGATGGGATTGTGCTATTCTTTTACGTCCGACACCATACAGAACAATACGTATTTTTATGAGGCGATCTAATCTGCTTTTCTTGTAATTGGTAAACTCTTTATATTATTCTCATGCTGTTGTAAAAGATTTAGCCGAGTGGAAGAGGGAGGCTGTGCCCAGTGTTCCGCGCCGATGGCCAGTCTCGGTTAAAATTGGCCGCCATGGCCGAAATCGACCAGGAGGACTTTACTTTATTTTAGCCGAGTTAGAGAAGAGCTCGTGGCTAAATAACAGTCGCACGGGTCGACCTTAAAGGCTTGCCGAGGACTTCTCCTCCGCATTTATTATGCACAGCCAAAGTGTGGAACTCTCTGCCAGGACTCTCTTCTGTGTGTCCTTCCACATGAAACCCGGCTTCAAAACCAGAGTGAACAGGCATCTTATGGGCACGCTCGCTCCATCAAAGACCTCATCCATCAGGAGTGACTGAGGTCAAGAGCAAGCCCATTTATCAATAAAAAAAGCACGTTAAGCTGTTGGTCCCAGCAGTCAATTGAAAATCTTTGACAGCCAGCCAAGCCAAGAAATTTGACACCTGTCTTGTCTAGGGGTATCGTGTTCCCGAGTTACTGTGTTGTAGTGGTCAAATTGGAGCTCAATGTAAAATACTGCTGGTTACTACTGGTTAGACTGGAATTTGACGCAAACTTAGTTGGAAAAGGCTAGGCAGAATGCTTTTTAGCTGAGCTGATCATCCAGGGTTCGCCAAAAGAGCAGTCAAGTATCGCTCGCGGAGGCCATTTCAATTCACTCCAAAGAACTCCTTAGAATACTTGGTAAAACACTTCATAATACCTTGAGCTTCAGCAAGTCTAGACTATTTAGCAGTTTCGTGCAAGGTCATTTAAACGTAATGTTTAATTTTTATTTAGATTTGAGTGTCCTTTTATTAATGTACTTTAGAGTATTTTTGGCTAGAAAGGGACTGAATAGATAGATGACAGTGGATAGACAAGTATGGAATAGGAGGACATGCTGCAACTAATTAATTGGGACCTCATCAGTATGCTACGTATTTGGAGTCGGCTTCTTGCCTATTAAATAAATTGACATAAAGTGATGGCGATTATTCCGTCTATATTTCAGTAGATTCAAAATTTAAATGTGCGTGAAGCAGTAGTTATAAGAGGGTTGGACGTCTTGATAGCCGCTAAGTAATAATGTCTTTGTGGCAAAATTATAAAAATGCTGGTAAAATTGATACCCTAAACCCCCCCTTCGTCTGCTTCTGACAGGAGCACCAGGCTTCTGCTTTTTTATTACTTTCTTTCACTATTTGAACTAAAGCCGTAAGAACCATCCGAATGGTGACTTGATGGTTAATCTTACCTACTGTTACCGTAACTTAACTAAAGTTAGTGCTAATTTGTGGCCCCCAACTTTAAACTTCTTAATCGATAACTAAAGTTGATGAAAGATTGCAAAAAGATATTAGTTAATTAATGTACTTAATTCATGTTCCATAATACGCGTAGGTTTCCGTACTAAAATATGTTTTTAGATTCTTATGATAAAATATGACCCTTGAAAAAGTGGAGCACGGAACTGCTAAGTTTAGTATACCGTATTATATTATATTTTTACCTCTGTAACTAGGTTTTTAACACATGAAAAGCTTTGAGCTATATAACTCGAAAACACGTGATATTTTGCAGTTGCTGAAATAATTCTAATACCAAATAATACTTACTTAATATTAATGTATTAAAAATCCAATTTACGACCACACAACACACACTATAACAGTATTTCTCAATTATAAAACATTAATCAGTTACTATACTTCACATTTTTGCTAATATTTTACAAAATCACTAATTTAAAAACGTCATCATTTCAATTTTATTTTGAACACGTAATACAAAACGTAAATTGCCACCATTTTTATTTTTCTGGCGCGAAAATAAATCGTAGCTGTCATTTTTTAATTTTAATTCCACACACACACACTCACACCGTTTTAGTATAACAGATTTAACAATGTTTCCTTGTGAAAAAAGTACGAATGAAGGTTAGATTTCAATTTCTCGGCCATGATGCGAAAATTTTGCATTTTTTACAATTTTAGCACAAAAAATCACACATTTTATTACTTTGCACACACTGATTTTATTGTTGGCATTATTTATGGTATTTTTTTGTTAAAAAACTATTGTTTATTATTGTTTTGTTTCCAGTTTCTAAGGCTACGCTATGTCTTACAAGGCAGTTGTGTTACAACTGACCATTGTACGAAGAAATGGGGGAGAGTGGGTGGTCGTCGGGGTGTGCTGTTAATCACATAGGGTGGAATAATTTTGTTTTTTAATTACGGCAAGGTGCGTTCGGCAGCGGATTTTACTGTTATTGGCGCTATTTGAGGTTACGATGTCATGTTCGGAAAATAGTTTGGTATGTGATGACTTTATCCGACGCCAAACGAAATGGGGGCACGGGATTTTCGTTACTATTTTTTATCGTAATCAAACTTATGATGCTACAACCTTTTTGGTGTTAATAAAGGCCGAAAACATCTGCATTTTCCTGCCATATTAAAACACGTATTAAAAGTTCTTACAAAGATTAATTTCAGTACAGCGGGAAACCTTGTAGTAGTACAAGCAGGTATTCAAATAATTTCGTTAATTAAGAGTTTCGCGTCTGTAGAATTCGTAGTATAATGCTGAGCGATTTAAGACCGCTGTGCGTGGCTGTGCGTAGTACTTGTGGCAAATTTGCAAATCGCTGATGTTGGTTCACGCTAGGTTTGTGTTGGAGGGTGAGCTGAGACCTGGGTGCTAATTTCTTTTAACTAAATAATATAAATGGGTGCCAGAGGATGGACGGCGTCGCCGAGGCCGGCCCAGTAAGCGGTGGCGAGATGATCTGGATGCACACCGCGAAGGCTGGTTCGAAGTTGCGCAAGAAAAGAATGTCTGGAAGGATATGGGAGAGGCCTTTGCCCAGCAGTGGGACATAATAGGCTAAGGAAAAAAATATATAGATAGGTACTGAAAAGGAATCCGCTCCATCCGAAATATTATAGAGAAATTAATAGGGTGTCGTTCCTCTCCTCTCCTCTCTTGCACGAGATATTGCAAGAGAGGAGAGAAAGAAAAGGTTCTGCAAGTAATGATACTTCTGTCAACAAATATGAGATTAATGCATCGGGTGCCCCACAGAGCAAAACCGCTTAGAAAAATGACCCGCTGAAAGAGTCAAAGCGACTGTCCGGCAAGTATCAGACCTTTTTCTGTAGGTCGTAGTGACGAAGATGTTACAGCCTAAGCAGAATTCTATTAAAAGACAAATTCTGGCTTCATGATCACCTTCTATTTCACACGTTTTATATCCGTATTCACTTCAACCCTGGATAAGGACAGCTCAGTCCATTCTTTACGGATGCACCAACTAAGAGTGGTTACGCACTGCATCTGATCCGAATCCGTGAGAATATATTCCGAAGTTGTCATAGAACTATTTGTTTGGTAGCTTACGCACTAGATCCGACATCCGTCATCCGATTTCTCTCGGACGCTTTCGCGTTACCTCGTACTCAATTCGGACATAGCCGTCCGTCTTCGGAAGTACAATAGCACCGATCCAGCCCGTCCCTAGCTGTCCTTCCCCTAGCGTCGCCCTAAGCCGAGGCCCGTACCTCACAGGGTTAGCCACAGCCCTTAGCTTGTAGTCGCTTAGTTTGTAAGTTTTTATAAGCCCTGGCTGGAGGCTTTAATATTATATTAAGCAGTTGACAACCTTATAGGTTGAACTGCGAGACGCCACACACAAAAAAAAACGGACAATAGCAGTGCCAGAAGTTGACGCCCATTGAAAGGACACGCCAACGATGTAAACGCTAAGCTCTGCGTAGGAATGGCGTAGATATAATAAAGATGGCCCCTTAATAGTTCGGATTTGGATCAGTGATCGGATTGGTGCTTAAGCAATATCCGTATTTTCACGGATTCGGATACGGTGCGTAACCGCCGTAAAGGATCGTCATTCGTTTTTTTACCTTTCTCTATCTATCCCTATCCTTTACCTTACCTTTACCTTTTATTACCTTTTGAACCGCTTTTATTGCTTCAAAAAAAGGAGGAAGTTCTCAATTCGGTTGTATTTGTTACCTCATAACTCCGTCATTTAATAACCGATTTAAAAAAATATTTTTCATGTTGTTTCATAAAAATCGGTTTAGTAGTTTGTTTTTAAAATCAAAATAGCTGGAGGAAATAGAAAATATATCATCCAAGTAAACGAAATTGCGTGTTTATCTTTCCTGTGACTTTGTAGTAGTGTTGTGAGGTAGTAGTTCTAAAAAGTGAAACATAAAATAACTTCAATTTCGGAAGTCTGTGTTAAAATACGAGGATACGACCAAAAACACCGACTTCCGAAATTAAAGTTATTACCTACATACATACTTTGTAGTGTTTTTTTTTTCATTTGGAAGTCGGTTGTACATTTTTGTAAAAAAGTTTTTTATTAAATCAAATCGAATCTCGAAGAGAAACAATTTACGGACCTAACGGAAACAGCAAAACTTTAATTAATTATGAGAGAGGAATAGCGCTTCACTATATTTTCTATGTTAGTAGCAATTCGCAACAATGAAGCAGTTAATTAACTGCTTCATAATAATTTATATTCGTTAGAAAAAAGTCGAAATCCAGGCAGTTTTATATGGTATAACACAAGTAATGTATTCTAATACCGCTGCTCAGGGTCGCGAATAAAATGGAACCTTGTACTGAAGGATGTAACTAATGTTATGGCGACTGGTTACAGCTTTATAGAATGTTTCTGTTGTTGTGACCATTTTGGTCGAGTCGTAAATGATGGAAGAATGGTTTTATTGTTGGAAAACGTTAGTGTGTGCATGTTAGTCTGGCAGTTTGAGTTCTTTATGCGGCCTACCCAAATGTCCTTACTTTGGTATTGTACAATACTGGTATTCAGCTGCATCCTGCTAGACTGGAAGTCGACCCCAAAAAAGGCTAGGCAGGTTGATTGTGTCTTTGAGGAGCTCGTTGTTAAGTTATATCAGCCACACAGTGCTACTATGTATGAGGTGCCAATGCCATCATGATTCCGTTGTGAAAAAGAGATAGTGCTATGCGTTTTATATGGCTCCGTCTCTCGCTCACACCGGAATCATGATGGGTATGAGACGACAGGAATTTAAAAAAAAAATCAGTAGTAGATCGCAATATTAGGGGTTCATTTCAAGTTAGTCTAGCAGTTTGAGTTCTTTATGCGGCCTACCCAAATGTCCTTACTATGGTATTGTTCGTCAAATTGTTGAGCTCCTTAAAGTTTTAAGTTTGAGCTACACGATAACTGACAAATGCTTACACTGTCTGGACAGGTTCACTCAAATCTGTGTGTACTTTCCTCAAAAGACCACTTCAGACATTAACTTACATGGTTCTCATATGATTTTACCAGTACGATTGTATGGACTTTAAAAGAGACTTTGACATCTGAGTTTGTTTTGGTGTTTCTTCTCAGGGTAGTCAGCTAGGAAACACCGGCCTCATCTAGCTTAAAATGACCAAAAAAGATTGACGTGTAAAAGTGTTATGTTTGACCTACTTACAAAATAAATATCATTTATCATTTAAATTAACTAAAAATGTACTGAGCTTGGCAGAAGCGTTAGCTGTAACTATTTAGCCTGACGTATCAGTTTAGATTCCCAGGTCGTACAAGGTTTATTGTTTACAAGGTTGATTCAGGCTCAGTCAGGCTTCAATATGGTATCAGAGTGGTTACGAAATAACATCCTCACTCTAAATGCTGCAAAAACGAACTATGTCACTTTCTCCATAAAACATAACAGACATACCTCGGCAACAACCCCGCATTCCATCGTAGCTCACACTTGTCCGATGCCATGCTGCGCCGCCTGTACTTGTACTCAAATCGGTAAAGCAGATAGTTTGAAATATCTGGGCGTTATCATAGACAGTGCACTAAATTTTCACAAGCAAATTACCGTATTGAGTGGCAGGCTGAGGAAGTTAATATATGTGTTCAAGACCCTTAGACGGGTGGCTGAGGATAAGGTGAAGAGATCAGTGTATTTTGCCCTCGTTCAATCTTTGTTGACTTACTGCATCACCTCCTGGGGTGGTGCCCCAAAATGCACTATTCTTGAATTGGAAAGAGCGCTGAGAGCCGTCTTGAAGGTCTCACTATGCCTCTCTTTTAGATACCCTACCACCCTCCTATATAAAGAAGCGAAGGTCCTGACTGTACGCCAACTGTTCATACAACAAACAATTATGAAACAGCATAGCCTCTTAACATATTCCCCCTCTCTTTCACGTGGCAAACGCAGATTCGACCCTGTGGATAGTTATCACAACCGGCTTTCGACCAAGTTCTCTCAGCGATTCTTCTGCCACCTCGGTCATTATCTCTATAATAAAATTAATAAGATTCTTCCTATTTACGACCTTAACAAGATTAAATGTAAAATGAAATTAACTAGCTGGATCCAGGACTTAAACTACCTTGAAACTGAAAAAATCCTAGCTGTCCCGGTATAGATCACGATTTAAATAAATTAGTTAACTAGGCATCTACTTTTCACATAAATATTATATATTTATGTGTCCAGGCTACAGAAACTTCTACATCCTCACTCACTACACAAAACCACACTCTACACTTTCCTTTATCTCCACACAATACTAACCATACTAACACTATATAGATTTAGAATCATTTTAATAATTCTTAACTGACTCGCGACCACTGTCTGATTCGGAATATTATGTAACCTAAAGGGTGGAGACCTGGTGTCCTGAAATACAGGCCACAAGCCTAGTTTAGGCACCAGTCTCCCGCAATATACTTGCTGTATCCACCTGTTCCTTAAAATATGTACTCAATGTGTATTGTGGCGAGAAAATAAATAAATTATTTCCTTTATTCATTTTATATACATACAAATTACATTTTTAAATATTAAAATACAATGATATAAAAATATTTAAAAATATAAAAAATAGTAGCCCACCGGTATCGGGAACAGGGTCCAAGCTACCGGTGGTCAGGGCCCCTGAGAGAGGAACCTCCTAACTATGCGCTCCGTGTCCAGGAGTACTGCTTTCTGGATCAAGCCCTTGATCCAGCTGCCCAACGAGAGCCTCTTTAGATGTTGGTCGAGGCTCTTGGCAATTATGCCATTGGCCGTCACGACTATCGGCACAATGACTGCTGTGTTCACATCCCACATGTCGACAACCTCGCGAGCCAAGTCAAGATACTTCGTTTGTTTATCTTTCTCAGTCTTCACGAGGTTCACGTCATGAGGGACTGCTATATCAACAATCATTGCGCGACGCTCTAGTCGATCTATCACCACTATGTCAGGCTTATTGGCAATAATAGTCCTGTCAGTGATGATAGACCGATCCCAATACAACGTGCAATTGCCATTTTCGAGAACTGGGTCGGGCACATACCTATAGTACGGTACCTCCGATTCCACAAGATTGTATTTAAGAGCAAGTTGCTGGTGGATAATCCTGGCTACAAGGTTGTGCCTGTGCAAATAGTCTCCGTTAGCCAGACTAGAACAACCGGAAATAATGTGGCGGATGGATTCCCCGGGCCGGTGACATGCCCGACATATGTCAACCGTACCGTCCTTCACAATGTATTTCCGGTAGTTGTTCGTCATCATAACTTCGTCCATAATCGCACAGACAAAACCTTCGGTTTCCCCGAAGAGGTCACCAAAACGCAGCCAGGCTACGGACGCTAGAAAGTCTACATCGGGCCCATGTAGGACCCGGTAAAAGCGTCCGTGAAGCTCCTTGCTCTGCCATACCTCCCTGCTGTCATTAGTATCTAATACCACAGGTTTGCGCCAGTTCTCGTTAGCCAAGGAGAGCGCAGTAAGGCCTTTGTCCACTGCTACCACATCCCGATGCATACCCACGTCGGCCTCTAGGAAGAACTCCCTAAGGCTGCATATCTCACGGTTGTGCAGGGTCTTAGCATTTAAGAAGCCAAATAAATTATTATTATTTATTTGTTTATTATAAGGCTTCTCAACAATGAGTACACTATAGCTTTATAATTTGCTGTTTGGAGTTTGAATCTGTACCTAGTTGATGATATTCGTAATAGGCTCGACCTTACCTAAATGGAGCTTACACATATAACTAAAAAACGGCTTTATAATAGTTTTGTTGGGGTACGTCTACAACATTGATATTTTTAACATACAGCTACTAATCTAAACGTTTAAGACGAAAAGTCGTTCCGGTTCATTGAAAAAATTTCATAAAAAAAGTTCAGTTCTCGTGTCAAAATATGTAAAAATATGTGGATTTTTTGAATTTGTTGTGAAATGCTCCACCATGATTTTCCTTGTCCTACTTTACTAGGCAAGGAGAATAAGAGTTTAGACATTTATTACCTAGGTGCGAAGAAATGAATTGCTTTAGAATATACGCCATTATTCATTATAAAGTTTTTATAAGTCAAAATGGCGTTTCACCCTGAAAAACAGTCCACAGGGTCGC
Source organism: Mamestra configurata (assembly GCA_002192655.3). Taxonomy (NCBI): domain Eukaryota; kingdom Metazoa; phylum Arthropoda; class Insecta; order Lepidoptera; family Noctuidae; genus Mamestra; species Mamestra configurata. The sequence continues at coordinate 111,236 of NDFZ01004733.1, read as the reverse complement.
CTTAGAATCACACATACTCATGACCTTCTAAGCGTCACTAACACTCACTGGGAAAATTTTTGCCCCAGTGTCCAGCGGTACCACCATTTGCTGACACAGCCATAAGGTCCGCACATGTACAGGACATCATGCGGCGCAAGACGAAAGACGCCACACAAATACTGAAGCTCGGAGCCATCCTAAGAATCTCCACCTGAAACGTGTTCACTGCGGCCGACATGAGTGCCGAATCTACCTAATTAGTTTTCCATGTCGGTCACACTCGTGATAAAAGGTTAGGTTGAGATGAGATCGCTTTAATCAGCATTATCCTCTTCTCTGCGAGGGGGTCAGCGCACATCAACAACGCCATTGCGGTTTTCCCGTTTGGCGGATTTAATAAGCAATTAAGGTCAATTATGAGATATGATGAGATAGATACTACAATATTTTAGTACAACATGGTTGTCTAGATAAGCAGACAGTGTTATTGATTCCCTCGTTGGGTGTGCCTCTCAAAGTAATAGAGGATAGCAATTACCCTAATGTTTCAGCTTTACAAGCGATTTTTATACGTTGCGATACGATTTTAGGGTTCCTAGGAGTTTTGGACCTAAAGTGATTCACACAAAATTGAGAGGGAGGACAAATAACAGATGGATTGTGTGATGAATGACATACAGAATGTAGGGAACAATTGCGGGACGGTAGACCGAGGAGAAAATAATATAATACTTTTTATCATGTAGGTACACTAGGGAATGCAATCTCGTTCTCGCGAGATCTCGTCCATATTTTGCGAGACTGAGTCTCGTTCAATTTTTGTACGAGATCTCGCGAGATTGCGAGATTGAGCGGCGCAGCAAAATCGGTGTGTGTCGATTGTTTCGAAGTGTTCTTTTTGTTTTTATTTGGGTTTTTTGTTCTTAATACTGCAGATGGCTGATTTTTGTTATATTTCGAAGTGTTATTTTTGTTTTATTTTGAGTTTTTATTTTTATCTTATATATTGATAATCAATAAATGGAATAAATAGTACTTATTAGCGAATGTTTTTAGTAAAAATACCCAATTGGGCGAGATCTCGAAAATCTCGTAATCTCGCGAGACTGGATTAACGGTTTCGCGAGATCTCGGCTAGGTCTAAAATCTCGCGAGATTGCATTCCCTAATGTACACCATAGATGATGAAAACATTACATAGGGTGACACAATGGGGTCACCTTATCCCTAATCAATCAATCAATCAAATCAAATAATTGATTTGCTAGAATACAGGTATACAAATAAGGTCGTGAAGAATTAAAGTTGAGCCATATACATTTTGCCCAAGATTCGACATGAAACATTTAAGCGGATGAATATATTGTAATAAGTGTTCTTATTTTAAATGCATCCTGCATTTAAAATAAGAACACTTATTACAATTTTCAGATAAAAAGTAACAGTTCAATACACAATTAATGAAACATAATAGTTTAAAAGCAAAACAAAATGATAAAATACAATTCAAATGTCCAGATACAATTAAAATGTCAAAATACTATTCAAATGTCAAAATACTATTAAGATGTCAAAATGCAATCAAAAGTAAAAACGATCTTTAAAGAAAACCTTGATGTATAAGAGAGAAGGAAAGGCGTACTGTCTTTCCTTCTCTCTTATACATCAAGGTACTCTTAGGTAAAGGTACAATTTACAACGGGTAACAGAATAAACGCAATACCTGAAAAGGGGTCATTGTACTTATCATTATGAACAACTTTTACTTTGGAACCAACATTTAAATAGCGAACAAAGAAATCGACTGCACCATAGAATCAGAATCAGAACCCATACCATATAGATTTATAGGACCATAGATTTAAAGTTCGACAAATTGTACTGAACAGCTGATTCTCTTTGGCGATTTCGCGGTTGGTCCATAGTTAAAGTTGTTCATAATGATGAAAACAAAATGGTTTTCAGGTTTTGTTTACTTAGTCTATTACACTTTGTATAATAATTACATATTACTTAGATAGAGCCCGCTGGTCATCCCTGGAGAAGGACTTTACCTTCAAAATATTTTTTTTTAAACATTGCCCCACACTAGGAATTTCTTCTGTATCGTGGGTGCGTTTACAAACGTACAAAGTCACATACACAAACAGCCAGACCCGGAACAACTATCTGTAGGCCATACAAATAATTGTTCCGTGCAGGAATCGAATCCGCGACACGCAGCGCAGCAGTCAATCGCTCAACCACTGCGCCAACCGTGCTGTCAACAAATTCTAAAGGTTAAAAACATGTAAAAATAAAATAAAGAACTATTTAATAATAAAAAGAAACGACACTAAGACTAGGAATAGACTAATACAATATTTTTTTTAAATTTTGCCAAATTTTCTTATAGTTTTGTATTGAGGGTGACATAAAACTGTAATGTTTTTTTCTTATTTATTGAATTTAAATTGTTGTTATGAACTTGATTTGATGTAATGTTGTATTAAGATTGCATGCTGTATCTATACTTTTATTTTGTAATTTTCAAGCAAGAAATAAATAAAGGTTATTTAATTTTTTTTTTATTTTGATAAAAAAATAATTTTGAAACAAAAAGAAGAGAATCCAAGTAAAGACAATTAAGGAGAAAGGTAAACTTCACATGTACGAGCGATACTGGGCTCATTCCAGTTTGTAACAACGTTACGAATACGATTCGAACAACTGCTGGTTCACGTAGATGTTTATTCATATATATCCGTGAAAAGGAAGTAGGAGACACAGAACTTTAATCAGTGAAACTTTGACGACGTTTACTTTTAGCGGAGGATGGGAAATCATCAAATGACTTCTTCCGCTCTGGGCGGAGCGGAAGGGAGTGTCGGACTCTTACTGACTAAAACTACCCGTGTTCCTCCACATGCCCTTTAAGTTCCAGGGTCGTGGTAACTCCTTCGAACAAATTCCGCAACCCTGGGGAGACGAATGCAAAGAATACCTTGGACTGCGAACCGCACCAATACCCAGCCCAATCCTGACCCAGCTCTGAATAGAATCTCGCTTACCCACCAAGATATGCCTATTATGCATTATTTCATATTTCGCGACTCCGTGAGATAAGGTGTTGGGCCAAAAATCCCTTAAAGAAGGTACTTTTCACCCTACCTGCATGAAAACGTCCTGTTTGAAATTGCCTGGCGGTGGACGGGGCACAGCTTCGGACGCGCGACCTGCTCCTAGCAGTGAAGGTCGACGGGCGCCTAGTGTCATGGTGCAAGCACAATTTTCTCGCAGTAGGTGTGAAAAGTAGAGTATGCTCCTCAGGGATACAGGTATCTTTGCCTTGGGCTAGCTTAAATCCCTCGCTGTATTCAGGATTCTTGTTTCAACTCCCTCGCTTCACTCGTGAGTATAAATCTCGAATCCTACATTGCGTTCGGGATTCAATATAACGCCTGTGACATAAGACATTACACTATCAGGGGATATAAGCGGTGCATAATCTACTATAATATTTACAAATAGCTCAGTCGTATCGCCATCGAATCGTAGTACACAACCACAAAGCTGCAGTGTTTGGGTGTACCTACCTAGTAGCTACGTACGGACCTCGCTGTCGGCCCGACCGCACCCACGATGCAGTCTACAGCTAATGCGAGCCTCGGCAGTTATGACGTAGGTAATAAACGTCTCTAGAAACTTCATATATAATTAGTAGATAGCTTATTCCAAATAATAATAAAAGTAAATTTATTTCCAAGGAACTATTCTCCTGGGAAGAACGTTCTCCAGGATATTTTCTAGTTGTGTGTTGTCTAAATCCCTTAAACCTTTAAGACGTAAAGAATAACTAGCTTACGTTCTACCAGCGGCTTCGCCCGCGTGAACGACAGAAATTATCCCAAAGGTAGGTACTCCCGAGATAAAAGTCATCATCTACAGCCCGACTTCGCCCACTGCTGAGCATAGTCCTCTCTTCTCTTGTGCCAATCCCCACGTTTCTGTGCCAGCCTCATCCAGGTTCTACCCGCGATGGCACCAATGTCGTCCGCCCATCTCGCCGCCGGCGGACCAACACTTTTTTTTCCAGTCCTCGGGCGCCACTCGGTCACTGCATTACTCCACCTATCATCACCGCGTCTTGCCAGGTGTCCTGCCCAGCCCCATTTTAGTTCCGCAATTCATTTTCCGATGTCGAAAACCTTCGTACGTCTTCGGATCTCGACGTTAGAGACGTTAGATAAAAAGTACCTATGTGTTTTTCCAGATTGTAATCTACCTCTGCGCTAATTTCATCAAGATCTGTTCAGCCGTTCTGACGTGATTGAGTAACAAACATCCATCCATCCATCTATCCAAACATCCAAACTTTCGCATTTATAATACCGTAGAACGGGGTTACATTGAGAACTAGGGTAACTTTGATGTTTGTTTTTTTTACATTTGCAACACTGTCATGTCAGCCATGTTTGGTATCAACGTCATCGCAAGAGTCGATCGGTTGTTTTACATATATAGCTATGACCGCCATTTTTATATATTTAATGGTTTTTATACAACGTAGCTACTTTGGTAGGGTATACGACGCAGAATTGATATTTATCAATTTTGCCCCACGTTTTATCGCGCATGATTTCAGAAGGGTAAAGTAAGACTTCTCAAAGTAACCCGGTGATGGTTTTGTCATATTCGCCAGTTTTGATTTACGGTACTGAACTTTTCGTGTGCGAGTCTGAGTCGCACTTGGCTGGTTTTGGCTAAATTTTTATTTCCAAGGTCAGTTGAGATGTCGGGAGTCGCCGGGCGATCCCCGGCCACCGTAGGCGCGGGCCTGCGGCCGGCAAGCGTCCGATCACCACCAGGCCCGGGTCGATGACGCGTTGTGTTTCACGAGCGCCTCAAAGAGATGTCAGCATAGAAGACGGGGCCCGCTAGGGCCAGAGCCTGCCAGGGTTGCGGAATTTGTTCGCAAGAGTCACCGCGGCCCTGGAACGCAAAGGGCTTTAGAAGGAACACGGATGGGTTTTAGTCAGTAAGAGTCTGACACGCCCTTCCGCTCCACCCAGAGCGGAAGAAGTCATTTGATGATTTCCCATCTTTAAAAAAAAAAAAAGGTCAGTTGAGATAGGTAGTAAAATAAAACGTTGGCAATATATTTAAATCATTCATTTATTACCTCGTTAACTAAGGAATACAATGTTGGCAGCTACCCACTGCGCAGGATGACGCAACAGTACTCGGGCGTTAATATGGCACGTCGGGTCTTAGAAAGGGACACACCGGTATGAGTGAGAGAGATGATGCTCTATGCTAACCAAGTTTTTTATTTATTGATAGGCTCGCGTTAAACCACACCTGATGGAAAGCGATGATCTGGACGACGATGGAGCACGTGTGTCTAGAAGTAATCTATTCACTCTTGACTTAAAGACCCCCAGGTTGTAGCTATACGGAAACACGGAACCCGGCAGGGAATTTAATTTCTTAGCTGTACGTACGCATAATGAACGTATTCCCGAAAATTCCCGATCTTTGTTTGAAGTGCTATATTAACGGCTGGGCACAGTACAGTCACAGGCATAAATATGTGACAATTGTGCAAAATTTAAAAGCGATTCTCCTAGTGTTAGTTCGAAAATCAAAATATGATAATTTTTTTACAAAGAGATCATTGCTTTTGAATTCTGTGTAAGTGTCAGGTTTTAATGCTGGTGACTGTAAATTGTTATATTAGTTAAAATATATATTAAGTTTTATTATATTCACAAATTAAAATTTACAAAATTGTGTACCACTAAGCACTTAGTTATGTACAAAAAATATTGGTGTATTATTTATTGCTTTGTATTATTGCTTTTATTACATAAATAATAAATGGAAAAAAATAAACATGCATTTTATTATACAAAATAAAAATGTCGAGAATTATTGAAAAAAAAAAATAGTGGACATAGTAAATACAATTATATTTCATCAATTTAATAAAATTAATATCAATATATCGAATTTGACACCAACAATTTTGTACCTACCAAACTGCAAAAAACTATAGAATACTAATACAAATACAATAATTTGATATAAATCAATCATTAGATCACAATTAAAATTGAACTGAATACGAATAATATGATAAGTTTTATAATTACACAATGTACAATTCTATACAACTTAATTATTAAGCTCATAGCTGGCTTGACCAAAGAATATCGAAAATTAATAAAAAACAACTTTTATTCCAATGAAAGCTACCGTTTATGTGCTCACTAGATGGCGCCACTGTAGTAAGGTCCTTCAGTACAACTATTATTGTTATGTTGTTATTTTACGGGCACGAGTTCGAAATAAAATAATTTCTAAAACCTTAAAAGGGCGATTAACCTTTTGAACGCCATTGTCACGTATACGTGACAAGCAAGCGCGTGCCCTGTACGCCAAACGTCACAAATAAGTGACAAAAAGTATGGCGAATTTGTGGCTTGGCGTCGGGGGCACGCCGGTGCATTTATTGTCTGGCGTTCAAAAGGTTAAGATTGAGAACAAACTCGCTTTAAAAGCAACACAGTGACTTTGAAGACTTCACTACGACTTTGGAAGGTGACATTAGAGCCTTTAGCGGCAAATATAAACGCGGTGGACCTCATTTCTTTGGGGTCAGCGCACCAGGTCTTCTTTTGCATAATAACGCCCCTAGATATTAGCTACCATATCAATCAACCCCATCGTACGATAAATTCAGTACCTTATGGAAGATGCATGGTACTATAGAACTTATTGTCAAGTTCAGTGGGAACAAAATCGTACGACATAATCGATCGACAGAATCTATAGATCGATTTTACAGGCTCTGCGCAGATTCGAGAGCTGTTATTTGTTGATATGAAATAACAGAATTTATCTTTAGACGCAAAGTGCCCGCGCAAGCGCTATTAAACTTTAAGCCACTAATAATAAAGTCTAGTATTTAATGTCATAGGCAGGCAATCCTTCAGTTTATATGATTACGCCACTTTTTACCCGACTAAGGGTGCGTTTCCACCAGAGATGTGCGATGATGCGTAGCGACGGATGTGTTTGTTAAGAACCAATAGAATCGCTTCATTTAACTAGCCTCGCTCTTCGCAGCTCCGGTGGAAACGGCTTAGCGGCGCGAGGTTTTTGTACGTACAAAACAAGCGGAGGATGTGACGAAGGACTTCAGCGAGAAACTGAAAAGAGTCCACTACACATCCTCGTACCGTTTCAGTTTTTTTCCTAGTGCCACTCATTTTCCTCGCACATCTCTGGTGAAAACGCACCCTAAGGCAACGCAAAAAGGAGGGTTATAATAAACAAAAAAAAAGTTAATGTTTCTGAATCCCAGGACACCAGCTAAACGATAGTAAGGCACCAAAATAACTATACAGTCACTAAAACTACTGAAATTTAATGAAAACAAAATAACGTTTGAACATTTTAAGGTCAAAGAACACATATCAACTCGGAAAGGGATCGTCACCGTATCAACTCGAGCCGTGCAGTATTCTTTGTATGAAACTCCCTACTGCAACGCACACTAATCGGAATCGTAACGTAATCGCCTCGCCTTGGGGCAATACGGCGATAAAGGCGAAACGGTGGCGATCCTTTTCCGAGTTGATATGTGTGTTATGACCTTACTACACATATAAATGCTAATTTTAATGCGCTTGTGTTTTATACGATAATGATTAAAGACAGTCAAAATACGGACAGTAATTTCAGATGATTAGTAAAGAGTAATTTTAGATTTTTTTAAATTATTTGTTTAGGCTGAAAATTAACTTTAGCCTAATTGTCTCAGTCCAATATGGTATTCTGGGTCTTAAAGGCTTCAACGAGCATTGGTGAGTATGGGCACAAAACATTAATAGAATCGGAATTTCGGGGAATCGGAGACAAGATTTTTTTATTTGTGGGAATTGAACTACAGGAATTGGATCGAGACATTTAGGGAATCAGAACTGGGAGTTATGGGAATTGGACACTGCAGGAATTGGTTAGTATGGGAATTGGGATTTTAACCATTTGAGTGTTATGGGAATTGGAGACTAGGAATTGGTTAATATTGGAATAAGACATTAAGGGAATTAAAAATTGCAACATTTTGAGTGTCATGGATATTGGAAATTAGGACTTTGTTAGTACTGGTATAAGACATTAAAGGAATTGGGATTTCGAGTAATAGGTAATAGGCATGGAAATTTAAAAAAACTGCAATTGCTGGATATTTCATTATGTGGCAGTTCTGGCCTAAACAAAATATTACCATTTTTTAAGCACTTCTACTGGACTTCGAAACATTACATCTTTATACAGTAAAAAAGCTCCATTTAACATCCAAGAAACATCGCTTATTAGGTAGTAGCTACGAATTCTGACTGCCTAAATCATTATATTGTGTTTAACTCAGGTATCTGCAGTAATCGCAACATACATAATATGTCAAAACGATATAAAATAAAATATTCCTTACACCTCGTATGGGAATTAAATAATTTTGGCAGTTTTCTTACTATTTGAATATAGTTTAAACAACTATATGAATAAATCTTTCGCCAATTTATTTAAGACATCCTTTTTAGGAGTAAATTTACGGAATTCACAGATCATTTTTACGGCTAAGAATATATGTGCTACGGTATTAAAATCCGGAAAACCGTAACTATTACATATTTACTAAACAATATACATATAAATTGAATAAAAAAATGCTATCAATTCATTAATTAGACGGAATAAAATAATAATAAATAAATGAATGAGTTTATTTTACGGAATTCAGTATCATATCATTCATAACTCTTCGCTCAACAGTATTGAGCCAATACAAAGGGAGTAGAAACTTTAATAAGAGTCCAAAATATTTTTTATAGTTAAAATATTGTAGCTTTCAAGCAACTGTTTTTATTTGACAGTTAAAATTGTCTATGGAAACTGTCAAACGACTAGTTGTCTTCATAGACAACTAGTCGTTAACAGTAAGTAGTGGTAGTGGTAGTTTGGAGTTAGATATGAGTATAGTAGCTGTCAAGCGACCACTTTTTCTCTATGAAAGTTTCAATATCTATGCCGTCAAGTTATATTTGCCTCTTTTCAATGCGTAGAAAGCATTAAGAGTGTCCCACATTCGCATCTTGAACACAATGTTATTTAATTTTAAGATACTGTATATGACATTTGCCTAGAATTCTCTCTTTCATAGTGACTATGTACATCTCACTCTGAACTCCAATCAAAGTTTCTAACCAACAAAAAAACTCGTTCGGGTTATTCTTAAAAACTTGTAGTAAAAATCACATGTCTTTTAATACAGACTTCAAAATGGCGCCTTCCGTGTTCCTGGTCTGGTTGACACCGGTGTCAAGACTGGGCGAAAGCACTATAGGCTCTCTGCCGGAGTCTGTGGAGAGTTGGGAGGAGGTTTCAATGGCGTCTATGTTTTGGAACAAAAGATTGTTCGAACTGTTTGATGCGGTGCGACTGTGTCCTGTTTTTGGTAAGTTTGGTGGTGGCCCTGAAAGAGATTAAAAATATAGTTAATATAGTAGATTCAATTAATGAATTAATTTCTGAATTTTGTGCTGGCGCCTCACTTTGCATATTCGCGCAAATATTTAAAATGTATCCCGATGATTTTAGGGCAAATATTTTGACAAATACGCTAAATGATAGATTATGTATATATTTCCGAGCTAAACCGATAACAAGAGGGTCAGAAATATTGCAGTAGGGCTATGAATGAAAGTGCTTATCCCACTGGTCCCTGCTGTTGCAGACAACAAAGGCGATATTTATAAAGGCAGATTTCAAACGAGGTTTCCATGTAGAACAGTGGCAAGTAGGAAGCCAAATTATAATAAAGTTATGTTGGGATTCGAAAGCGTGCCTTACTTACACACATTTTTATATTTTTTTAGATACTTTTCTTTTTGCAGACGTGGGGTAATTTAATACCCTTGTGGGATACAATATACATATAATATAATAAACTCTTTTCTGAAATCAATCCTTACCTATACTAGAATTCTTCCTGGAACTGGGCGTAACGCTCCTACTCCCGTTCCCCTGAGCCAACGTCATCATGTTGGGCAGCGGAGCCCTGGGACTGGACTCTTTTTGCAGGAACCTGACGAACTCCGCCGCCAGGCTATCGGGCACCGCGGTGGAGCGGGAGAGGCCGAGGCGCTCGCACTCTTGTTGGTTGAAGTCCAGGACTGTTGAGAGGACCCGGAGGACTTGTGTTCTGGGGGGCGTGAGGTTTTTGTTAGCTTGTGTAGAGGAATATACCATTTTTGGGGATGGAATCACAAAATGACTCCTCCCGCTTTGGGCGGTGAAGTGAAAGGAAGTGAAAGGGGGGAGTTTCACACTCTTACTGACTTAAACCCAGCAGTGTTCCTTCAAATGCCTTTACAATACTTATGAAAACTCATACTGTTCTTTCAACTTGATTATTTATCTACAAGAAGCTCTAGACACGGCTTCGCTATAGACACGTGATGGTGGGAAGCGCTATATAAAACAACAGTGGCTCTCATCAATGGATCTCTTAAGCCTTGAATCTAAAAAGCAGAAAATCATGGGAAGATGCTATGGCCAGCAGAGGGATGATCCAGCCTGAGTAACCAGCAGCCACAAAAAAAAAGAATACGAAACGGACCTCCCATTTACGCCCTCTTCTTGCTCTCACTCTCACTCCGGGCTAAACATACATTTGAAATATTAAAAAACAAAATTATTCCTTACTTGTTAGTACTATTCCCACCCGCCGTCATCACATAGTTGATGACAAGGTTTTTCACTAGGTTCTTATCAACCTTGTCCTGCTGGTTGGAGATCGCGTTGTAGTACCGCTCTTCAGCCGCTGCTACGGATGTCTGCAGAGTCCGAACTGGGTGAGCAGTGAAGGAATTTATGTAGTGGTTGATAAACCTTTTTTTTTTAAAGAAAAGCTCATGTCATGATGAAAAATATATTTATATTTTTTTAAGAAATGGCGTAGCTAAATTTTATTTTATAATTCTCGAGACTTTAACTTCTAATATGGCAAAGAAAGACTGGGGAAAATACAGTCAAGGAATGTTGGATATGCCTCTAACAGATATCAATCAGTCGTTACGCAGTCGGTCCAACATGAGTTATCGACACGAAAAAATAATTATTTGTAAAAACAAGTACAAAAACGCGCATATACAGTATACACATTTCAATAACAACAATATGCAAAATAAAAATCATCAAAATTGTTTAAATAGATATAACAAAACTATTCTACTCTTACCATGCATCTAGCACATCTTCATTCGGCGCTTCGTTGCGAGTGCGCACACGACCTCAAAGTATTATTCAGCCACTGGGTAGGGTCCCGGAAACCGCTCAGACACATTTTGAAGAGCTCTTCACAAGTTTTACAAAGAAATTTCAGGACACTAAAATATTAGTCATCGGCGATACTGTGGTTATTTTAGTCCACTGTTGGGGACAAAATCGTTGATGTAGAAGACTAGCAACGCTTAAAACATAACTAGCCTTTCTATGAGTCCCAAATCATGAGAATCACTCTCGTCCAGTATGCCTTATCATATCATCAATGTAAACGGCAATTTGTTTCCAAGTGCAGCAGCTGTATACCTCCAATTCAATGTGTTGTGAATAGAAAATATGCGAACTAACATCTAATTTCAACAAATAGCGATAACATAGCCTGTTTCAGCCATCAAGACTATTGATGAACTGAAGCGATGATGAATGCCGGGATCTGATTATACCCTCTAGGCATGTCTTTTCGAAAACTTTTCTTTGGACCGATATTTTAGTGAATAAAAAGCCGGGCTAATGAAAACTTAAGTGATGAGCGATTCCCGTCTCCCTTTTATTGATTCCACCAGTACCTGAAGTAATACTCAGAGGCAATGTGGCGTTAACGGTGATCTTCTACGTTCTACTCTTCTACTGAACTCAGAGCATTCAAATAAAAGAAAATTTTAACTTGTCTTGGACAGTTTTAGGTATATAACTGAAGATGTTAACATACTTTCAGACCCGTACAAACACTAAATACATTAAGTGTTTAAACATATTTAACGTAATATCATCTCAGTTACTTCTTTGAAGTTGAAAGAGACAAAATTATGTTTTAAATACATTAAGCGTAAATGCTATTCTAGATTTTCGTAGAACTGGTCTCTTTGTATTTTTTGGTTTCTTGGTAGAATTACATAGGAAAAAATACCATATTCCAAAACTGAATCCAACACAAGTTGAAACATAAACAAAAAAAAACATTCACATAACACTCATACAACAACAAGGTGCTGCAAGACGTTAACTTGCATGTGCTTCATGAAAATATAATGCAGTGAAGTTGAGACTCTCAGATTATGTTCAAATATAGTTTCACACCCGATTTTTGAATGAAGAGTTTGAAGTTGATTATTTATAAAATTCTACTTTAGCTTGAAAAACTTTGTTCTTAATCCAAATGTTCTCATGAGAGATTTTAAATAATAAAAAATAAAATAACAAATATTTCAAAAATAAATTTAAGTAGGTTAACACTGAGAGTCTCATCCCCAATAAAAAAACATACACAAAAATCTCAAAAAAGCGCAAAATAAAAATGGTGAAAACAAATAGACGACACGACGTGAAGCCGATACCCTCAGTCAAACCCCATATGGTAATCTGAGTATCGCGAGCCCGCCATTACCATCTGTCAAAGTGACAAGTGTCAAAGTGATGTCTGTCACGGTGACAGATGACGGCGGCCGCTGCGTTCGAAAACCTCACAGTTACCAAATGAGATTAAACCGAAGTTGGCGGAAGCGCTGGTTCTTGGTTGTTGGTAAGCTGCTTATATTTATAGCGTACAGCGATGGTACACACATAATTCATTAGGTTTACATTCCAATCTATTTTATTTGTACCGTACTGGCTATCTAAATCTTGTTAGACTCTCTACTTTTCAATTTAAATAGAAAACGCCTCGGCCATCTTTGAATATTTTTATAATGACCGTCTTGTCAATTAACCGATCGCTCTGCGTAGCTTAGGCATAACTACAGTTTACGCAAATGTGCCAGCATTTATATCGGCAGTCTTAAATGACTTTATCATAAACGCTTATGCGCAAAAATTGCATTTAGCTGTGTATTCAGTAGGCAAAATGGGTCATTTCAGCAGAAACCACATTTTGCTTTTTGGGAAAAGCCTGCCTTCAACGAATGTAATTTTTGAAAGCCAGCGTCAGCAGTCCACCAGAAAAACGCAGAGTCAATTAAGCTCGACGAGTTCCGGAGAAACGACTCGATCCCACAATGAAATTAATCAGAAAAGAAGTAGTAAGTCCGAGTGTCGAAGGACAATGATTAATTTTATATTTAAATTTGTCCTTATGTAAGTGAAATGTATCTTTATGAGAATTAAACGTCTTTAACCAGAAAGAAAAAACTTCTGCGTGCCAACCTGCCCAATTGATGCATTGGCCTCAAATGTTGCCTACCAAAAACACAGCTACGAAAAAAGAACAACAAACAAAAAAACTGGCCAAAAAAAACAGATACTGAAGACACACGTCAAAGCCGACACATAAAACAAAGTTACTGACTGACTTACATGTGTCTGGTGCTACGTGTGGGCCGTACCCCGCCGCATATCAACTGGCAGTCTGGGCGATATCACCCCAGAATTACCAGCTGATATTTGGCCGGGTCACGGTATTAGGCTGGTCTTTATTACGGCTTTATGGCTACGGGTTCGGGTGGGTACCAATTTGTGATTATAAAGAAAATATGGTACATTTGTTAACTGTACATTTGTGTGCGTGTAATTATAAATTTTTAAAAATACATCAACACGCCTGTGTTTAGCAAAGGTAGATACGCCAGTTATGTTTACTACGCCAGTTTTGCCACTCACGGGTTGCAAATAAGTAATCCGGACTCATGCGCGTGCAGTAGGCTACAGTAAGGATAGGCCAGCCCATACAAAATGCCCAAAAAAAAATTTAGTCCACTTTCAAAGGCGATGAAAATTCGCATCGTCAGTATCGTGATTTCAACCCTGAATAATGTGGTGAGTTTTTTTTGGGCATTAAGTATGGGCTGGCCGACCCTTACTGTAGCCTACTGCACGCTTATGTCCGGACAGCTATTGAGAATTTGACACACATCATAACTTTAAGTCTAAATACATTCTCCGAAGGGTTTACCTAGGTACCATATCCATAATTTTGCCAACTATGATTAAGTCCCATAATATAGAGGGCGAGTCTTTTGCCATAACCGGGCGCATATCCAGACTCCGGGCTGTTATTGGAAATTACGTAGTGGAAAAACTCAATAACCGCATGGTCTTTTTCTCTTCTTTGGAGTGGGCATAACAAATTCCGCAACCCTGGCAGACCCTAATTGACCTGGGGATCGAATCCAATACCTCATACGTGACGGCCGTAACAATATTTTTATAGCAAAAAAAAGAGCGAAAAGTGACAAAAACTAGAGTTGATTTTCGCACAAAAAATTATTTCAAATTCAAGGTTGAACTTGCAAACATCACAAATCAGTACCCATATTTGTATTACAATTCAATCAGTCAGATCTAATCTATAGACAATACTAGTCGATATTACGCTATTTATTATAGTTGCACTGACATTGAAAGATAAACCAATTAATATAATCAGTCATAATCACTCGAAGATCGACACATGAAAACAATAATTTAATCACAAAATTCAAACTAAGTTTAGCATTCAAATCTAATCTATGGAAGCTTTCTGAGGTTTGTATTTGTAGTATATTAGATTGTGGAAATGCATTTGGATTTCCATTTCAATTATATGTTTATCTACAAGGACACAAATCAAACTGACAACACGAAATATTGACGTAGTGAATTCACGGGTAGAAAACATTGTTCTGTTGCGTGAAAGAGATGGCGTTATTCATCGTCTCTTTCGAGCATTTTGTAATCTTGATGAACCCGCTCTTAATCTCGATACTGCCTGATGGTAAGGTATTAATGATGTCTGCAATGGAGCAAGCGAGCCAAGATTTTTTCTCTTGTTTAGAAACTTGACCCACTGGCACAATGATGCCTTAAACTCTTCCCCATTTAGCCCTATATAACTGATTGTTCAACAAAATAAGAATAGAATCTATTTTTTTTATTTAAACTTCAAGTACAATAGTGGTACATGGGCGGACTTAATGCATCAAGGCATTCTCTACCAGTCAACCTTTGGGTTATAAAGACTATACTGTGGTAGATGTACAATAAATAAAAATGAGATTTAAAATTGAATTTTAACATTTCGGAAAGACAGATTTCGAATACACAGATTTGATAGGGGGGGGGTATCAAATTGGGTAAACCTGGGGGGTATTTAAGTCATCGAGTGAAATAATTAATTCTAGGCCAGCGTGCTCCATCGTCGACCACATTATTGCTTTCCATCAGGTGAAATTGTGGAGAAAAAAGAATATATCAACAAATTCAGAAATATGGTCACCCAAGTGCTCCTCAACAATCCAAATACTTCTCCAACTTCACTCATCTTCATCCGACATACCTTGCTCCTTCAAGTCATTAATCTCGGCTCTCTTAGTCTCCACCTGATCACCAAGCCTGGAGGCAGCTTGCAGGCCAGCCAGAGACTCTTCGAGTTTGGCGTTGAGTCGTGAGATCTCAGTTTGTAGACCTTGGTTCTCGCGTTTGAGTTCTTCCATCTTGTTTCTGATTTTTTCCGTCGCGGTGTGTGTGTCGCGTTCTTTGTCTGGGGAAGATTTTGTTTGATTCTTAGCTACTGTGCTTAGTCAACATGATTCAATTATACAAGGTGAATTTTGGCACACGGGTAGACACAGGATATTTTGTATCCCGGGAGCATACCTCTGAAAGAACTCGTGACTAAATAATAACAGCCGCACGACTCTATCGTTCAGGTATGCCAACGTTTGCTGAGGTCGGCCCGTGGATGAGTGACCATCCATTACATACCAAGACTCCTCTCCTCCTTCCACGGCTTGAGAATCACGTTAAGCCGTTGGTCTCGACTGTTATTTGAACATCTTCAGCAGTCGTTACGGATAGTCAGAAGCCAGAAAATCTGATTCCAGTCTTCCAAGAGTAAAAGTTTTACTACGTTACTGGATTGTGGTGGTCAGATAGGCAGTCGC
The DNA here is from genome assembly GCA_002192655.3 of Mamestra configurata. Taxonomy (NCBI): domain Eukaryota; kingdom Metazoa; phylum Arthropoda; class Insecta; order Lepidoptera; family Noctuidae; genus Mamestra; species Mamestra configurata. Next base: position 95,070 of record NDFZ01004733.1, on the reverse strand, counting down.
TCCATTTGAAATACCAGTACCCAGCTGCATCCAGTTAGACCGGAAGTCGACCCCAATATTACTGGGATAAGGCTAGGCAGACATTGCTTGGATCATTGACCGCTGCTTCTCCAGTTTGATCTGGTTGCGACACGTGTCCACTTGTTGTACACATTACACTGACCTAGTTGGAACTGCTCCAACACGACCTGCAGGTTGGTGAGCGCCGCCTCGCTCCTCTCCCGCGCGTCCTCCGCCTCCCCCAGCCGCGCCTGCACGTCTTCGCGTTGCTTCTCCAGCAGTTTGATCTGGTTGCGATACGTTTCTACTTCTTGGTTCGCTCTGATGCTGGAAATTGGAATGGGGGTGTGAGTTTTTTGGTAATGGAAATAAGAGCCTTTTTAGCAAAGCATTGTGTAAAATGTTAGTGTGTGTTCTTCCTGTAGAGATTTATCACAAAATTAACTGTAAACGAGACAAGGTAAACCTTCTTGAAGGAATGATTCAAAAGGAAGTCATGTCTGGGCGGATCACTGTTGTCTAATGTAATAAAAAAAAGTGTGCGGTCAGGAGACCCTTGTCCGGAACAAAGTTCCTCACACATTGTCTACACATACAGATTTCGAAGTGAAAGAAAGAGAGAGCGTGCGGTGCGCGTATATGCCTGCTCAAAGAAAGATACGCTGAGAGAAAGAGTAAGGCATATGGAGGGGGGTACAACGCAATAATCTTACGTGACATTCCATTTTCTCCCGAATCACACCTACCGCAAGCTGCGTTAAGGAACTTCGTTTCAAAATAAAATGGTTTTTTTTTTAACAATTAGACTGACTAAAAATATACCTTTCCCTTCCGTGAGTTTTAAAGGAAATGACTTTGTATGGCAGATAAGTACTGATAAACTTATCGTCGTATTGTTATCCACCTTGTTAGATTTTTTTTTGTAAATGGTGGAAGTATATTATAACTTCCTTATTATCAGACTTACCCAGAAGGAAGATCTTGTTTTTCATAATATGTATGTTTGTACGTCTATTTCTTTGGCACGCACTGTTACCAAAACAGCTAGATAGGTTCAAACGATTCGTTTTAAGAGTCAAAGTGACATAAGCTATATGAATTTTGAAAAAGTCAATAAAATGGCTGGCACCGTTACTTAGTGAAACTGTATTTTTTCGTGACATAGTCATGTGGGGTATCAAAATAAAGGTCTCGAGGAGATTTGAAAAATGTAACACAGAAAAACGTAGGAATTAAAAAAAGAATACTTCTATCAAAAACCTAACCGCAAATAGCTCCAAACAAAAATAAAAGTTCCAAACAAGTCAGTTTTCAAGCAGTGTGATGCGGTTGGTGGCATCATATCTGTGATTGAACTATAATGCCGTCAACTGCATCAGATTGTTACAAAGTATCTGGTTTGAAACTTTACGGTCGTTTTTTGTGGTCGTGTTTGTGTTTCGCTATGAAAATTTTTCACACGCATTTTGATTAGGAACAATTAAGTACTTGTTTTTTGTCTCGAGGTCCATCTCCCCACTTAGCCTCTATTTCTTCCTCCAAACATAACTCAAGCATCACCAGATGCCCTCCTTACCTATTACTAGTATAAACAGTGCTGGTCTGCTTAGCCCTCTCCTCTACTTGGTGCAGCCTGGTCTGGCACTCCGTCAGCTTCTGTTCGGAAGCCATCAACTCTTGAGTGTAGTTCTCCTCAGTCTCCACTAGGTGGCGCCGCAGACGCTCCAACTCTTTTGTGGAGTTCTGTTCTTGTTCCGACAACTGGAAAAAAATAAATAAAATAAACGAGGGTTAAGACTAAACTATCTCGGGAGTTTGTTGCGCCACTTCTTTCCAGCTAAAATATTAGGAAGTGACGGGCAGGCGTTTTGGGGGACTGTATTTTAGTAAAATTTTTTGGCTCTCAGCTTTATTTGAATAAATGACTTTTTATTTTCAAACGAGCGTAGAACCAGAACGAGAAGGCTAGTACAAGAATATTTAGGTAGAGTGCGGATAGAATTCATTAGTTTAGTTTTAGTAACCGACCCTAACATGCCATCGCATATGTATTCCTCGAAGTGAAGAAGTATTTAGAGAATCTGTCCCATTTATTAGAGGGCAAGTCTATTGCCACCGTGCATAAATTAAGGGCTACTACTTAGAAATTCCAGATGGAATTTTCCCGTCCAATAAAACTTTGTCAGACTTAGGAATCGAACCCCGGACCTCACACTCATTAGTTTCACTAGTGACTAACCAACCTATTATTACAGTGATTTTTATTTGACTGATGCTATCTGAATGTTTAAATATTCACCTGTAAGTTTTCTGCTGTCAATTTCTTAACCGTTTCCATTTGAACCGACAGATTCTTCTCCAAATTTTCACACCTCGCAGTTAAATTTTTCACAGTTTCCGTAGCCGTTACTAGTTCAGACTTCACCCTTTCAAATTCTGATATATTCTGATTCAATGATATTATAATACCATCTTTTTCTTTGAGAGTGAACCTTAGATTTTCACAATTTGAACAGTTAATTGCAGAACTTTGTATCAAATTATCCTTTTCTTCAATAACTTTTTTATATTCGTTAGTATGTTCTAAGATGACATGGTTTAGCCTCTGTATTTCATTATGATACTGAATGCTTTCATTGTGTTTCAAGTTTATTAAATTAATCAGTTCTGTCTTTTCATTCATTGCTGCGTCTATGATTGTTTTGTACTCTGTGGCCATTCTCTCAACGCTTGCGTGTGATTCTTTAAGTTCCTCGATATAGTTTTCTTTTGAAGTTACATAATATTTTAATTCTTCTACCTCAGTCTGCAAGGCTTCTTTTTCTTGCGCTAATTTCGCATAATCATCGTTTTGATGTGTTATGTTTTCTGTAGTCTTTAATTTATCAGTCAATTCAACTATTGATTGGTTCAGTTCTTTTATTTCTTTCTCTTTCCTGCTTATTGTTGATTTAAATTCATCACGAGCTTTCTCTAGTTCTTCTAAACGCGCCGAAAGTGTTGATATCTCATTATTCTTTGAACTAATTTCATCATTTAATGAGTATATCTGTTTACTTAGGTCTTCCTTTTCATTATGCAGCCTATTTAGTTCTTCCTCACTAAGATTTTTATTTGAACTTATATCTCTCAAGACATTGATTTCATCATTTTTTATGGCGACAGTTTTTTCTAAATCTGCAATATTTTCATTTAGTTTTTGTATTGTAATATTATTATGTTGTACTGTGTTGTTAAGGCCATCAATCAGAGTATCTTTCTCATTGAGATCTGATACCAACTTGTCAAATTCTTGTTCTAAGTGCAAGATTTTGCTATCAGTGGAAGATAATTCAGTTTCCACTTGTGTTTTCCTTTCGGTCAACTTCTCAATTTCAGTTTTTAGACTTGTGACTTGTTCATTGCTGAGTATTTCTTGACGAATAACTTTCGACTTTAACTCTTCGATGGTATCTTCAAGTGCTTTTATTTCTTTTTCTGTCTTCATATCTTTTTTAAGATCATTATTTTCAGTTAAAAGCTCTTTTTCTTTACGTTGTAGCTCGGCTATTGCCGTTTTCAGTGTATTGATGGTTTCTGAAAGAGTCTCGTTGGCTACGGACATCTCGTGCATTTTTTCAGCAATTAAACTATTTTCTGTAGTCACGTTTTCTACATTCGTACTAGCTGTACTAACAGTTGTTAATTGTTCTTCTAGGATAGCAACTTTTTCTTGTAAATTGTGTTTGTCATTCTCTGTGTCATGCTTGTGTTTTATGACGTCATCCAGTTTAATTTCGAAGTCCTGCAGCTTATGATCTAAGGCTGATTTTAGGGTTTCTAATTCTTTATGCGCATAACACTTCTCATCTAATGTTACTTTAAGATCATCTACTTTTTTAGTGAGTAACACTTTATCATTTTCTAATATGTGTATATCTATAGAAAGCTGCTCGTTTTTAGAGTTGGCAGAGTTCAAACGTTTCTTTAGATCATCTATTTCATCGGCTGTCTTTTTTAGTTTTTCCTGATCTTGACTATTGACATTATGTTCTAGTTCTGCAACTGCGCTACTTTGATTTCTTAACATTTCGAATTCATCCAACATCGTTGAGTATTTCTGTTTTATATCATTCAAACTGTTGCGAAGGGAAATTTTTTCAGTCCTCACTTCATCTAGCTCTTTGAGTATTCTCTTGATTTCTGATTCGAAGAGTTTATTCATTTTGTTTGAGTCAGCAAGTTCTGTTTCTAACTTGGCTAAGTTATCTTCATGCGTTTCTATGATAGGCTCTAACTTAGACGTATTTTTCAAAGCCGCGATTTCAGATATAAGGAAATCGTTATTTTTCTTCATCTCGCTCAAATCCCTTTCTAGATGTTGAATATCAGTAGTTAAGAAATCATTTTCTGTGGTTAAATCATCTATTTGTGTCTGTAGATGATTGGCGTTGAGGTTTTTCTCGGACAATTTGTGGTCCAGCATATCGATTTCCTTTTTGAATGAGTGCACTGTTTTGAAAACGCTCTCTAATTTGAAAAGGACAATGTTGTCTCCAGCTGATGGTATTTCTCCAACGTAATCAATGGGTAGTTCAAAGTTGACATACTTGTTGTACATTTGCATAACCTTTTCCGGTTTTATTATTTTATTATCTACAATATCTTGGCAGTGACTCTCTTTTTGAGCTAGTTTATGCTTAAGGTCGCTAATATCACGTTTAAGGGTTTCAATCACACCTTTAGCATTATCATCTATATTGATTTCATCTAAATGGATTTGATTTGAATTTCTTCTATCTTTCAGTTCATTGACTTCCTTCACAAGCTCTTCGTAAGTATCTCTGGGAACCATGTCGGATAGCTCTGCATGTTTGTGTGCTACCTCAAGTTCATGTTCTAACTTCGTCACCTTTTCTGTTAACTTGAATACTTCTTCGTGTAAATCTTGATTTTCTTCTTGGAATTTTTCAGCGTTCTCTCTTAAGAGACTATGAATCCTCTCTAGATTTTGATATTTATGATACAGAGTATCGTAATCAGCCTTAGCTCCTTTAATATCTGCTAATTCTTTATCCCTCTCTCCGATTTTAGCTAGCAAACTCTTGATTTGGTTTTCATATTCTTCATTTGTAGATTTGAGATCTTCGTGCTCATGTTTCAGGACTTCAAAGTTGGACTGTAGTTCTTTCTTTAGTGCGAGAAGTCTTTCCATAGCTTGTTGATGTTGGCTGTCTAGATCTTCTAAGTTTGAGGAGAGGTGTTTGTTTTCTTCTCTTAGTCTAACCAGTTCTTCATCAGGTCTCATGTCAGTGGTGCTTCTTTCCTTCAAGGTGGTAACTTCATTCTGTAGATCTCGTATTTGTATTCTGTATTGGTTCTCGGCTTCATCATCCGATAGTTTCGACGTCTGGGGCGGCGGGTCCCAGTACCAACTGGACTCCTCTTCTTTGATGCCATTCTTCTTGCTGAGCTTCTGGAAAGAAAGAAACGTAACGTTAGTTCACGGCGTAAAATATTCACAAATTATTATCTAAACACAGTTACTGATAAGAATTGCGTGTTTGCTTTTTTCGGATAGGTTAACAACCTGGACTGAATTTCCAACGAAAAACGTTGACGTGGTAGGATTGAAACACAATTTGAAAGATTGCCAGGGAAAGTATTATGGTATTTACACTAAAAATAATACTGCAATATAAATATATCAAACGTTTGGAAGAAAAAACCACACGAACACTTATATCTACGTCTGTAAGACTGCAGACTCGGAAGAGCAGAATTACTGCCAATATATCCACTATCACCTCAACAAATCCACATTTTCATTTCACAGTTTTTCAACAGAAATTCAAAGCTACATTGACTGTATCGTCCCGAGACCAATTGTACACACACGAGTATGTGGGTACGTCTGTTTAAACACACGATATCGTTATCTGCCCGTTTTATGGCTGGTCTGACTCAGACGTTATACAGTTGAGGACATATGAAGCTATATCCTCCAGTTTAACCTGACCTCTCAATTCAATGATGTCTAACCACAATGCTAGGTTAGGTTATACTAGGAATGTTGATACGTCGTCGTGTCGAGGATGTAAGTCATCGTGTGTTGGCTTAGTTGGTGCTGAGGTATTAGTAATGCGGCACAGATGTGGTAATCGTTGAAGTTGGTCACTTGTGCTAAGTTGTTTAAAGTGATTCAAATGCAGTATAGTTTTCAATGGATGTTGGGTTACTGGTAACGGAAACCTACTTGACTCATAGGAGAATTGTATTTTCCGAAATTATTGATTATGTTTATGATTGGGTTACATATCCGTGAATGCTATTGGAATTTTCGTTTTCAAATTCAGCCTTAGGTCACGTTTCCACCTGCAAGCAGCTTGCATGCAAGTAACATTATAATGTGGACTACCTAATGCGAACAATCGCTCGATCGTGGGTCATTATGTTTTTTTAAACTTGCATGCATGTGGAAATACGGCCTGACGATTAGAGTGTGGTTGGGTATATCCCTTATAAGGAATATCACGAACGTCAAAATATGCTCGACACATACATAGTCAATAATTTAGCTACATCTGAACGTAGCACTACTAATTTTGTAAGGACCTGTAACTGCAGCCAAACTAGAAGAAAACGGAATTTCACCTATTTTAAAGGATATGGCGACAATGCTACTTCAAACAATTTATCTATCTTTTGTTTTGAACCCGATGCATCTAACAGTACTGGCAACAAACAAAGCTTCACACGTACTCGTACGGTCAACCGCACGATGAACTACAAAAATAGTCTTCACTGGTACGACATGAATGGTGCTGATAATGTTGCCATAGAAGTGTGACTGAGTGTATCACCTGTATCGCAGGTAGCCCCCATTTGCTAAGTGGTGCGTAAAACAAGATAACACAACACTTTTGGTGACAGAAATACGATAGTAACCGTTTTACACTTTTGTGACGTTAAAGAGGGATATAATGAGTATGCGAAGAAACAACTATTTTTAGGTCCTTCTAGATTATTATTAAATTGAACTTTTATTTGTAAAATAACAGACTACAGCTTAGTAGTGGAAGGACCACTTGATTATTTTATGAATAAAGAAGAAGCTTAGCGTAATCTAGGGACATATTTAAAGTTTATATTTGACACCGTAAAATGGCAAACGCCGTATGATTGTAAAATATCGCGTGAAAATGTACTATTTTTTCTAAATAAGACACGCATATATTGGAAACTATTTAATTTGGATGGGATTAATTGTATAAAAACGTTTTTTTGATAATCGAGAAATTATAATTCCTAGACATTGACATATTTGACTGGCCTGTTGGTCGAGTGGTTAGTGACCCTGACTGCTAAACCGGAGGTCGTGGGTTCGATTCCCACCCAGGACAAATCTTTGTGTGATGAGCATGATCATTTGTTCTGTGTCTGGGTGTAATTTGTCTATAATATGTATGTATTTAGAAATATATAAGTATGTTTATCAGTTGTCTGGTTGCCATAGCACAGGCTCTGCCTAGTTTGGGATCGGATGACCGTGTGTGAGTTGTCCCAAGATATTATTATTATTATATTATTATAATTTAATCAAGATTTATTACTCATTGCGGAGTCTGCAATTTTCCGGTGACATATTCACTGTCAGAAAACGCGAACCCTAAACCTTTTAGGAGCAAGACTTTTTCACGAGAGCTCCCTATAAAAATCAAGCACCATGAAAGGATATTTGATCATTCATTCCCAAAAGGGATTGCATAGAGGTCGAACGTTGGTCCGTTTTTTGACGATGGGAAATCCCATCGGTAACACGACTGTGGCTTGTTACTAAGTTGTTGAAGTGCGTATGTTACAAACTACACAATATTTTGGGATCGTAGCAGCTGGCTTTCTGTAGCTTCGCTTTTTTTTTTTTAAGGATGGGAAATCATCAAGTGACTTCATCCGCACTGGGTGGAGCGGAAGGGCGTGTCAGACTCTTACTGACTAAAACCCATCCGTGTTCCTTCTAAAGCCCTTTGCGTTCCAGGGCCGCGGTGACTGTTTCGAACAAATTCTGCAACCAGCTTCTACCTACCCTATGGGATAAAGTTGTGACTTATTCAAATTTAAGTCGAAAAATAACTTTTCCCTTTTTCTAACAAACCAAAATCATAGCAGAATGCCTTAAGAGTTCTTCTAAACCAACAAATGATTGCTACACACCGAAATCTTTATAATGCTCTCGCCATAGACCGGCTTGATAAGGCACTGATAATTACTTTATCTTAATCCGTGGACCATACCGGCTAGCGTTTGAAAATTATTGTAAGTACTTTGCGACCGAGAGTTGGATCCGACTTTGTGGCGCACGAAGATGTTTGTGAAGGTGCCAGACTAGACTGGAAAATCGCTGCAACTGTATGTAGATAAGGATGGGAAATCATCAAATGACTTCTTCCGCTCTGGATGGAGCGGAAGGGCGTGTCAGACTCTTACTGACTAAAACCCATCCGTGTTCCTTCTAAAGCCCTTTGCGTTCCAGGGCCGCGGTGACTCTTTCGAACAAATTCCGCAAACCGGGATGTAGATGCAACCTGCAAGTTCCTTCCATAATGATAGATTTACTGACGTGCGTCTAATCCTAAAGAAATTCAAAGATTATTTTTTATTATTATTTGATTATTACTATTTTTGTTATTTGATAATTATTATTTTTATTATTTGATTATTATTGTTTATTATTTCCAACATTTAATTATTTGTTATTATTACTGGAAAATAATTTGTTATTCTGTATTTTTTTGTTAATTTTTGTGTGTAACTTTTAGATTTTTAGACTATCACTCTCTGTACGTGCTGGTTCGTACTGTAAGTGCAGAGAGTAATTAAAGCTAAATAGATAAATAAATAAATTAGGTTACAGAAGCATTTAAGTGTTTCATTTAATACTTCATTCGCGCGGGTTTGTAGGTACTTCACGAATTCCCATCCTTAAAAAAAAAAAAAAAAAAAAAAAAAAAAAAAAAAAAAAAAAAAAAAAAAAAAAAAAAAAAAAAAAAAAAAAAAAAAAAAAAAAAAAAAAAAAAAAAAAAAAAAAAAAAAAAAAAAAAAAAAAAAAAAAAAAAAAAAAAAAAAAAAAAAAAAAAAAAAAAAAAAAAAAAAAAAAAAAAAAAAAAAAAAAAAAAAAAAAAAAAAAAAAAAAAAAAAAAAAAAAAAAAAAAAAAAAAAAAAAAAAAAAAAAAAAAAAAAAAAAAAAAAAAAAAAAAAAAAAAAAAAAAAAAAAAAAAAAAAAAAAAAAAAAAAAAAAAAAAAAAAAAAAAAAAAAAAAAAAAAAAAAAAAAAAAAAAAAAAAAAAAAAAAAAAAAAAAAAAAAAAAAAAAAAAAAAAAAAAAAAAAAAAAAAAAAAAAAAAAAAAAAAAAAAAAAAAAAAAAAAAAAAAAAAAAAAAAAAAAAAAAAAAAAAAAAAAAAAAAAAAAAAAAAAAAAAAAAAAAAAAAAAAAAAAAAAAAAAAAAAAAAAAAAAAAAAAAGGTACTTCACGAACGTCATCTCCCCTCTACCCTTTTTATAGGGTACGGAAGCCCGCGACTTCGTCCGCGTAGACAAATTATGCTAGTTTGTAGTAGTTCGTAGGGATCTCAATTTTACATATGTTTCAAGTTAATAATATAGCTCACGAATGGCGAAAGAATTTAAAAAATCGGTTGAGCAGTTTTTGAGCCAAATCGTAACAAACAAATATATCTTTCCTTTATTAGTATAGACTATTTATTAATGGTCTTCCTCACTGATTTGGACCATGGTGGCCAATCTCAACGGAGACTAGCCATCGGCGTGGGACATATAGTGCACAAGTGTGGGTGCAAACACAGATGTACTCCCTCTTCCATCACTCTCATAGTCCGCTGGGACGGCAATCCAAAACGATCGGAGAGACATCTGGCGCAGGATCGATGGATTAATCCGTTAAAAAATAAAAATAAAAAATGGCAGATATATGCGGAACATTTTCCTTTAAAAACCTTATCAAGAATATAGAAACTATACGTTACACCCAAAATCATAAGTTAACTAGGCAAAAACAAAAACACCTTTAATGTGCTTTCCAGGACACGGGCCTGTCACACCACCAACTTCCAAACTCCGGGCCGTGTCAGAGACAACATTTTAAGACTCCTGTTTTTTTGATCAGAAAAGAGTCTCTAGTTCATTGGAAAAGATTGCCTTAGTGAACAACTTTTCATCCTTTCCGCTTTCATTCATTTTTAAAGAAAATTCTAAAGTATATGTCCTGTAACTTATAATGTAAATTATTTGCATTAGCAATAGGTATCTGTGCCAAGATTGCCAAGTTCCACAACAGGAAATCTTGGGTGTGAGTTATCATTTCATCATAGATCTCTCGAATCGTAAAGATTAATCTAGGGTCACTTATTAAGCAATCGGATTTGTTACTGCTGTACCAACTCTACCGCGTACTCAAGCAACTTTTCAGAATACGAGGCTTCAATGCAGAATCCCGCAAGAGGCCAGAATCAACAATGGCGACCACCAGAAACGCGCCAAATCAATGAAGCTTGACGAGTCCCAGAGAAACGATTCAACTGTCTTGGGATCCAAACAACAAAATCCACTCCCTCAAGTCGACTGTATGTCTGACAGATAGAATGGGCGTGACACACTCTGTCATAATCGTAATCATTAATGGCAGGCTTGCATGCCCGCCTGGTATAGGCCTCCTGCTGTGGAATTTGTTCGAAAGAGTCACAGCGGCTCTGGAATGCAATAGGCATTTGGAGGAAAACGGATGGGTTTTAGTCAGTAAGAGTCTGACACTCCCTTCATTTGATGATATCCTTAAAAAAAAAAGTATTGGCCTCCTCCTCTTATGTGTGCCAGGCTGACTAACTGCGTCTTCCCAAATCAAAACTTTCAGAGAGTAACTTGCCTTTTGGTAGGAAAAGGGTAAAAACAGGGTCAACACCCCTTCAAGAAAACCGTCGATTTCAAAAAAGCCATTTCTCAATAGTTTTAAAGTTTAGCGCTTTAACCCTTTTGTTAATACTTCCGCGTACAGCGATATCACTCGGTTTTACTACGGTTATAAAGCATTTATGTGCCATTGTACCAGCCGGACACTGAACCTAGGGCTGGTGACGTATCGGGAAATGTTGCAATGGTGTTTGTTTAAGGCTTTCTTCTTTAGTCAGGCAATGTTACAACCAGGGGGGCTTTGAGTCAAGAGTGAATAGGTTACGAGCACTTCTGGGCAAACGTGCTCTATCGTTGACATCATCGCTTGCAATTGTGATCAAACGCAAGCCTATCAATAATAATGGTAAATGTTTTACGTGTAGTGTGAAGAAAGAATATTGAGGCAGTGACTGTGTGAGAGAGAGGGATGGCAGAGAAAAGGTGGATGGATTGTGTGAGGAATGAAAGAAATGGGAGACAATAATAGCGTTGACATTATGAGCGGAATGGGAGTATCAAGGGCAGGAAGACGATAAAGATAGTCTGCACGAATGAATAATACTGTAGCGGCATCAATGCCACATGAAAAACAAAGAAGCGAAATTTGTACGGCAACAAAAAGAACCGCAGCGCCATCTACGACGAACTAACAACGAAATCCTGCATCGCGCAAGCAAAGTTCTCCATGCGATTTGAACATATACAACAAATGCCTGGTCGGAGGATCCTTCTCTTTTCAATGGAGGTATGCGGGACTTCGTTCTTTGTTCCGCATACCTCTATCATAATGCAATTGTTCCAATCATACGTGAAAAGAGGGTAGTTTTTTTATGGGTTGTCAAAACCAAGTCAGTAGCAACCTAAGAGACATTGTTGAATAGACTGCTGATCCTCTGTCATTCATTTTGCGATGACAGTCTCTGTCAGTCACGCGTCTAAAAGATCACCTAATTTTGGTCCTTATGGTAAAGACAATTTAAATTGCAAAGAATTTAAACATACCTAGACTTTTAACTGAAAATGATTGTATTGGACTGTTTGGATTAGATTTAACTTACTGAAACACAACATAATTTGACTCTCAGATAACTTCAACGAAGACAAGGCGTATAGAACAAGTAAAAATGGTAAATAATTCCTACAATAATGAAGATTGCGCATCACTGGCAGCGCCTTGACCGCGTTCCCGCCGCTTGTCAAACTTCCATAATTGTCGGGCTTAGAGTTACGTAAGGCGTATTGTCAACTGTACGACGATTTGACTCGGTGCTAAGCAGGCTAAACTACTAAGCAAGTGAAGACTTTTGAGAAATAATGTTTTCAAAAGATAAGTCTGAGAGAAAACTGAAAGGACGCGTGGAAAAGGGAGAAAGAAATCGTTTAGTCAAGCCGATAAAAAATATTGTAATTGGTTCAATGACGAACTACTAAGCAAGTGAAGACTTTTGAGAAATGACGTTTTCAATAGATAAGTCTGGTCATTCACAGAAAACTTTGAAAGGACGCGTGGAAAAGGGAGAAAAAATCGTTAAGTTAAGCCGATAAAAAATATTGTAATTGGTTCAATGACGAAAAATACTACTGCAAGAAATACAGCCTCCTGCTAGGGTTGCGGAATTTCTTCGAAAGTCACTGCGGCCCTGGAACGAACACAGATGGGTTTTAGTCAGTAAGAGTCTGACACGCCCTTCCGCTCCACCTATACTCGGAATTTTAATTCGATTCCAGATTTGACAATTTCAGTGTTGCAACGTTATGACTGTGTATGTACTAAATAGTGACGTTGCGAAATTATTCGATATGGAAATGGAATATTTCCGGATCGATTCTTCTCGTTTATAATTTTACTCTCGTAAACTAAGTATATCAGGAAATTAAATATTTCTGAACCGATAATTTAGTTTTGACGATTAATTAACGATCTGAGACTTTTCTTTTATAATTGTGTGTGAAATAAATAAAAAATGTGATCATGAAGGAACATGACAAATAAAACAGATAGATGTATTATGGTAATAATTTATTTTATAAATTGTCGCCGTCATCGCTATCGCTATCGCTGTCACTTTCTGTAACATTTATTATCAATGTTTGTGATGTACTTGGCTGAGGATCCATTTTGATGGAAAACCAAAACAAATAGATTCACTCAAAGTTCACAAAAAACTATAAACGTAACAACAAACACAACGTAACAACACTTTAACAAAAACCCAACAAAATAACAAAATATCGATTCGCAATGAAATAAGATATTCGTGCAGTCAGACTGGGAGAATGAAGCCGAATGACACGATAAACAAAATGGCGATAGCTGCACGAGCGCGCACGGGTTGCCAATACTGAAAACTATCTAGGCTCTTTTATTATAAGTTTTGTTTTTAATATAAAAACAAAAATATTAACTTTTTATAAAATAGAGCAGCGATTACTAATTAATAAATAATTATTATGAATAATTATGTATTTATTTAAATAAAAATCAATAATTTAGTCTTTAATTGGCACACTGATGGCACACACACTGATTGTTTATCGATTTTTGTGTTCATCACTACACTATTATATGTGGTATCATTATTTCACAAAATGACAGTAGCTAATGTCAAATCTGGAATCGAATTAAAATTCTGACTATAGAGCGGAATAATTCATTTAATGATTTCCCGTCTTTAAAAAAAAAATACAATATATACGTAAGTTTAAACTAACCACGTTTAAGTTGAATGCAACCAATCCAGAATGAGGAAATATTTTAATGAATAGACAAATAGTACACAGTTATTTAACTGTGATGGTAAGGAGTCAACACCAAATAATACTAACAAAGAAAAGAAGAAAGTAAAGTCGTTTTTTTTGGCACACAAAGATACACACAATATAGGTATAAATTCTCGTACTAAAATCTGGGCTAGAACTAGAACAAGGTAACGTGAAACCCACCATATATCACCGTCTTCTGGTGATCTTAGAATATAAAATACCGGCCAAGTGCGAGTCGGACTCCCACACGAAGGGTTCCGTACTATAAACCGAAAAAAAAAACCACGATTCTTCCTTTAATTTCAATTTATTTTTTATTATTAGCTGTTGTAGCGGCAATAGAAATACACACTCTGTGAAAATCTCAACTGTCTACCTATTACGGTTCTTGAGATACAGCCCGCTGACAGACAGACAGACGGACGGACGAACGGACGGACCTCCGTCCATCCGTCGGAGGCCAGCTGAGGCTTAGTAATAGGGTTCCGTTGGTTATCCTTTGGGTACAAAACCCTAAAAACGATTGGATAACTCTTGTAAAACCTCTACACAACCGGGTCTTTTTAAAGACATACCTGAACCTCAGCCAATATATACCCCAGTAAGCTGCATAAGCCGTTTCAGTCTCACATTACTCCATGATTCATTGCATCATACTACCGAATGTTATAATAACATCTACGGTACCTACTCGTATTATATCCGATATCAATTCAAGTGCGATCAATTGATCTTAATTGTAAACTATAACTGTTTTAAAATCCAATTTGCTGTTAAGCCGATTTTAATGGACGTGTATAATGGTAAATAATAAACAAGTAAAAATGCATCAAGGCATATTGGGAATGTTACAGGCCAATCCAATGATTCTTTCATAAGGAATCTTGAACTACAGTGATCACCAGTGATCGGATAATCGGGCGCTAATATACCACACACATAGAAGCAGTTTCAATTCTGCATCTAAATGTTCTTTTATTAGGGTTCCGTACCCGAAGGGTAACCAACGGAACCCTATTACTAAGTCTCCGCTGTTCGTCCGTCTGTCTGACAGCGGGCTGTATCTCAAGAACCGTAATAGGTAGACAGTTGAAATTTTCACAGAGAGGAGCGTTGCGGTGCTTTGTTGTGTTTTCCTATTTTTAAAGGTTATTGCAAAAGAAACTAAGATCTGTAGTTAAGTTTACAATACATAAATTTATCGACCATAACCACATATTATATAAATATTTTTAGTGTATGTACATATCTTTATTCTACGTATCTTCTCGTTTTTCCAAACGGAGTTACCGTAAGTATCTTTTTTAACGCTAAAAAATAATATCACTCAAAGGGAGTCGCAGTATAAAAAAGATTGGGAACCCCTGACTTAGGCAAAAACACAAATATTCAATTCAACCAGAAGCCTACTCAGACAATCAGAAGCATCCTTTGGACGAATCTCTTTGTACTTCCACGTCACTTTTTGAAAAATTGTATCATCATCTCCTAGATTTTTCTCAACTATATTGAGGTCGGTATTTAACGCGGAGCGCCTGTCTATCTCTCCACAACCTACAATAAATTGTACATCCGCCATCCGCCTCTCTTAATTCTTAAACTTTTAAAATAGCTGTTAATATACTCACATTAATATCATCAATGCCCACATAGGCTATGAAGGCAGAATGAGCTCTAAATACTAGCTGCAAGACCACGAATAGTATGCGTCTTCTCATTTTACCATCATTGTACTTAACTAATCAAAATTATTGTTTTAGTCATGGTTCACCGGGCAACTTTGAGAAATACAAAATTAAGAAGAAGGACTTAGAAGATTGAAAAGGAGAGAATGCTGAGATGAGAGAGGAATAGAAGAAGATACGTAGCGATAACTAAAAGAATTTGGAATAAGGGCCAGAGGATGAGGATGAAAAAATGTGCAATGGCAAAGGTATCCAAGCGGACATAGGACCACAATGAAATAACTATAATATTAATACAACTGTTACACTGTTACAGCCACGTTCAATATTTGGTTATTTTCCGCTCTGCATAGTTCGTAATTATTTACTTTTATTGCAACACGGTAGTACGCTTTTTGATCACCAATGACGTTTTAAACGGTTCGGTATTAAGTTCGATACTGTTTACACTTGCGAACAAACGTTCCATTTTGTCGTATTGGCTTCGATTACGGAGAACAAAAAGTTTGCTTTTGCACCGGTTCAGTTTTTACGACAGAATTTAGAAAGAAGTTTACTGAAGATACTGTTAATGATAGTCTTAAAGTACTATTTGGTGAACCATTATGTAAAACACTGACTTCCGAAACGAAATGAAATTTAAAAAAAAAGACTTTTTGGCACTGCACTAAACACACATCATCACCCGCCGAAATCCAACCCGAAAATAAACAATATCTTTAAAAATCGATCGCGACCGTTATTAAAATTTGAAATACAAAATGGGACATCGTTATTTTTCAAATACGTTCGACGAGGAACAATGGCTGGCTGTATGCAACGACTGGCGCAGCTCAGTGCGGGCTGTTTTGAAAACATGCTCACCTGTAAGTGTTGTGGCTAGACTAACATACGTCCAATTAAAACTACTAGATAGAGACAATAGAGGTTCAATTTGATACTTTGTAAACTTTGGCTGTGAACATTTTAAGTTGTCTTATCATTGTTAGTTACTGTATGCTTTAAATCAGAAGTATCACTTCGCACGATAAACAATCACAACCGAACCAAAACAAGATGTCTTGCAAAAACTGTCAGTCTATTTGTGATTTCCTGGCAATTCGCGAGCAGCTCACAAACGGCATAAAGAAAAACTGTTGATAGAAGGTGAATATCGAGTTTCAGGGTCCTATTTTCTGTCAAGCACGAGTTGTGATGGTGCCCATTGCCCAACCTTAACAGTCAGAACTTCTTAATTTTCGATAGAAATATGTGTTTCTATGGTACCTGGACCAACGTCAACTATTTCATCAACTCTGTTAGTCTCGCTAGCTTGATCGTCACTTGGCTTAATCCTTTAATGATCGCAAGTTCAACACAACAGAAATTTACTTCTGTATCTCCTACAAATTTAGTGTCGGACGTCATGCTATAGACAATCTAAGGTTGCGGAATTTGTTCGAAAGAGTCACCGCGGCCCTGGAAAGCAAAGGGCATGGCTTGGCCGTTTTATCCTTTTTAATTTAGTTAAGTTAATAAGTTATTTTTCTATTAAGGTTGCTATAT
Organism: Mamestra configurata; assembly: GCA_002192655.3. Taxonomy (NCBI): domain Eukaryota; kingdom Metazoa; phylum Arthropoda; class Insecta; order Lepidoptera; family Noctuidae; genus Mamestra; species Mamestra configurata. The sequence goes on along the minus strand of NDFZ01004733.1, from coordinate 78,135 downwards.
TTTTCGTCTTTTCTGGCGGAACAAGCGTGTTTCTTCCGTTTTCTCTCTTTCACTTGTGGAAGAATCTCTCTAACTTCAAGTCATGGCTCACTATCCGCTATGATGATGACTTATGACTGGGTGGTGACTGTAATACTTGCATGACTATTGTAGTTACTGGACAACTAACTAGTGACTCCATAGTTTACAAGCGTTTAGTGGTTAGCTGATAATGTATTGTCATAGTATTTCTCGGTAGACGGGGACGTTTGAAATGCGTTTGAAGTACTTAATATCTGAAGTGGATATTTTAAAGTGAATGCTTGTTTTGTAAATAGATAGTAATTTTGATCAATACTTATAACAGTCATCCAATGTATCGAAATAAATAAACCAAAGTTCGATGTGCCCTTAACTTCACATTTACAACCCTCTAGACGCAGGGTTGTGCTTGGACGTACAGAAGCAGGAAGCTTGGTAAAATCCAACAGTGGATTATTCCAAGCTAATATGATGATCATGATCACCCTCCAAACCGGAACACCGCAATGCTGCTTGATGGCACTTCTCTAAATCAAAATTACATCGCACCTATTTCCCCGAAAGCTTAAGCAGAAGTGTACATCAAATTCTTGGTGGTTGATGAATGTACGGATTTCCTTAAGATTTTCCTTTACTAGAAGCTATTTTAATAAATTGTGTATAAGTATTAGCAATAATTTAACACTGCAGATGCAATAATTTAGACTGCATGACCATATGCAGAGGGAAGAAAATTAAACGAAGCAAACTGAGTGTAGGATCGAAACAGGTGGTGTTCTCTAGTTTCTGCGTACCCCAGGGGGAAAAAGTTAAGCAAGCAATGGCCTTTCCGCGAACGAATTCTTCATTTTCCATATGAAATAATGACAATTTCGATGATCCTAGCAAAGAGATAACTCAACAACAATATCTTCAAACATCACTATAATCGAGTGGAATCAATTTCACATGACTGAGCGTCCTTCATGAGCGCAATCACAGCCGGAACGAGTCGCGTGCGCAGACGACCTCCCACTACACTACTATGAAATACAACCTTATTTTCAATCTCATTAAGTTAAATTTTCTTTAAACAAAAAACTGTAAGTGTTAACACATCATGCACAGGATAAAGTACTTTGTCTGTGGAGATTTAAAGTCCAATATTGTTAGTCAACGGAGTTAAATGAATTGCAAAAGGATTTTTTAATTTATGACGCTAGAATAAAGTTTAAATTCAAATGAACTGGACAAGTTAGAATGTTATGTAACGAATAGTTTACATGTAACACATTTTTTACTTAAAATCGTTTGTAATAGAGGTCATAATCGGTCGGGCATGCATGTCGGAGATGACGGAAGCTGGCTCTATTGAAGACGGTTAGTTACAGCATTGACAGATGATTCGTGAAAATGGTAAGAAAATACAAAGGGATTAGAAAGTCTCCCTAAAGAGGGGCAAAAGCCCTTGCTTGAGACAAAATGCGAAGACGTATCAGATATAAAGGCAGAAGTAATTTGTTTTCCAATATCTGTGACTAGTTTACCGACCAGCTAAGAATTTCAAAAATTGGATCTCTAGCCCCACAAGCCCGCATACATCGTTTTGGATTCCTTTTTGCACTGGATGATAATCTTAGTAGCATTGACCTTCAAAAACTGCATTTAGCGGTGGATATCCTTGTTGCCCTATCTCAGTCTATTTGGGGTCTTTATGCCTTCATAAGCCACCTCAGAATTTGCTTCTTTTCTCTTTGAATCTCCTTTTTCACAATTTGCAACGTTTATCTGGTCGTCCTCTAGTTTTTTATCATCATTTTTTGAGTTTCGTTCTTTCCCATGTATTTTTAAAACTATTTAGAAGTTTTTAACTAAACACTGAATTTTGCTGCATCTACCCATCCATACCAACCACAAATCATCTTTAATATAGAACCAACTAGACCCACACCGCAATTTTAACTTTGCAACTAAAACAATAAAGCAGCAAATTCCATGCGATAATTTTAATTTATGTCTTTTTGTTCTTCTGTAAGAGGCCAATGTCAGTGCATGATTGACTACCAACGAAGGTTGTGAGAATTCTTATTAGTAGCCATTCAAAACGAGGGTCTTGTGAGCCGACTGACCTTGGTAGCCCAAGAGTTAAGCCTCACATCAGAGACAAAAATGAAATATGGGGTATAATAACCAGTAGCAAAGGTTAGGTTAGATGTCAAGTGATTTTCGCAAGAGAGCGGAAATCGGATTTGGCTATAAGTTGTTGTGTGAGTAAAATCTCAAGGTACGAAGAAGTCAAAGGCCGGAAGTCGTGCGCGTTACGCTAAGATGGCCAGCAAACCTGTCTAAATAGATATAAATACTAACAATACAATGAATGACAACAAATTTACTATAAGCTTTATAATAGCTGAACAGACGTTTGTCGACGGTTGTCCAGTGACACTAACATAATCAAATATTGCATATTTTATTTAATGGCTTTGGTTACCTAGCTCGCCGAACATCAGTAGCGTTTTTAAGTTCTCAGAAGTACAGGCTCATAGGCATTCCAGATACTATCAGATGGAACATGCTTTGGACAGGAGCATTGCGATTTCACTCGTGGAACGATTGACGAATAGGAATCGTTTCCATTTAAATGGCAACCACCAAATACTAGGATAAGGGTTACAAGAAAGTGATTGGATGGTTGAAAGATGATATGGCTAGAAAGGATGTGACTATTGAAATGACGGCAACAGAGAAGAAGACTTGCAGGATGATAATGATGATGACAAAAAAAGAGAAAACAACGGCTTTAATTTACACACACAAAAATAATTGTAAACCTTTCATTCAAACGCATGCCCTTTATATTCAACCTCATGTCACAATGTTCTATGACAAACAAATTTAGCCATCACTGATAGATCATGCAATCAACATAATCGACGAACCAGTGTTAGAACATAACGTGCGCTAGAACAGTTGGCGGGAAATCGTCCGGAACTGTGTCATGGTGCGTTCGACTGACATGCGGGTTGGACCTTGACTGTTGACTGAAAACGCTGAGTTATGATGTTTAAAAAGGCTGCTAAGTAGAAAAAACCGAAAATTATGTGAAGTATATATTCTTGTTTGTGATATGATAAGTGAAAGAGATTCAGTCCGAAAACCAACTAGTAGTACATATTTTGCATGAAAGAGAAAGTTCAAGCTAAAGAAGTCACCAAGTTGACAAGGTTTGTTGTCCTTAGATTTAAAATAGAACCTTAGTTTGTAATTCAGTTGGCTGCTACACCTGCTTTGGGACCGATGATCTTGATTTTATTTATCAGTCATCATTATCATCCACAGGCCGACTTCGCGCGACCACTGCGCATGGGCCTCTCCTTTTCTTCAACAGTGCTTGATTTATTTTAAGAATCAGAATATTGGCATAAATTCGCTATTAAGGACCTTCACCTATTTTCAAACTTAACATAAACAAACCAAACAGTGACAAAGTAAGGCTATAACGACTTAACCGCAATGTCGACAGGTTTGCCTGCGTGTGCGACTAACCTCATCATACGCATCGCTTCAATCGATACTAAAACTAAATATTAAGACGATTACAGTGGCATGGTGTGGTATATGGGTTGATGCGTTAAAGACTTTGCGGTTGCATCTTAATTTTATTTAATCTGTGCTAATGTTAATAATGTCCGTCTATTCTGAGATAGCCCTTTTGAGGTGTTCCTGAGCTTGTTTGGTGACACACTGGTGGTTTTTGATCTTAACTTCTAAGTAATCATAACTTGCGTAATCGCAATTGATTTAAATCTCTGTAGCCTTCTTATGTATTCAAAAGGACAACACAATTCAGGCTTTGCAGAAACAATGTGTGTAGATAACTTTTTAATGTTTCTGACCATAAAGAGCCAGTTCTCTTTTGTATATTTTTCATTGTGCAATTTCTATATTTTTGTTAATTTATTTTCTTATTCATTCTCATTTATATTCTTACTTTTGCCGCAGTTTCGCTCGCGTCAATGTAACCTATAACCGCCTCCAGGATCCCATCTACATTTGTACCAAAATTCGTAAAAAAGCGGTTCGGCGAATTAGCCGTGATAGCGTACAAGCTCAATTTATTATTTTAACTTTCCATAATTTTTTGCAAGTTTCAACAGCATTGTCTCTTTTTTTTCTCCAAAATGGTCAACATTTCATATTTTCAAACTACCAACACAATTTTGTCAAGAAAACCATCACTAGTACATACACATAGGTTTAGCAAATAGCAGTCAATAAAGAGTCGCTAGCCAGCATCGGGCACAAGGCCTCAGAAGTACTGTGCTACACGACACATCTGCTGAGTCGTAGCTCTGTTTAGTGTTTAGACATATCACCGTCTTAAGACATATGACTTGCATTGAGGAAGTTTATGTATTGAAGATGAACGGAAGATTGGTTTTTGACGAGAACGAATGTTTGAATAAAGGCAAAGAAAATAACGAATGATAAAATAGAAAAAGATTATTATATTAAGGAAAAGTGTTACAAATTTAGAATTACGTTGGTCAAGAATGTTATAATCTCTACTGGCTTGGAAAGTCGGTACTTGTAGGGTTTCGATGCGATATTCATCATTATTAAAACAAAATATGGTGAAAGATTTGAAGTACATATTATAGTTAGTATTGATACAATTACGATCGAGACTAGGACGAGTCGCAATTTAAATTATGTTTCAAAGTTGTAAGCTTGAGTTATATCTTACTGAAAATGTATCAAGTTAAAGCAAGGGTCTTGAATTCAAGCAATGACCTGCCAAACATACCAAATAACTTAACAACATGACAAGATAACAAATTAGATAAGCACGTAACTGAACACATTACAAAACAAAACCAAAATCAGCCACCGTTAGCTTTCGAAAAAAAACCGAACTCACCCGAAGACCTCCGAAGGCTTTGACACAGAAAAAGTCACGTTCGCAAAGTTTAGCGTTATTACACAACGAAGGGACGTTGAGGCAACTGCGACCGATTGTTCGACGACAGTCGTAAGGCTGTTACTGCCCATTCTTGAACATTGCTGCATTGACACGGCAAAATGACTGACTGTCATACGCTGGTTGAATTTTGTGTAGTTGAAGTTGGGAAAGAAAACTTTGGGGAACGTTGTAACCATAATAATGAGAATAAAGGTCTCTTTCGTGGACTAAGACAAAACACCTAGACTGACAAGCTTGAAAGACTTGGAGACTTAGAGATGGTATTGTAAACCTGTTTGAATATGAAGTTTATGTTTGATACCTAGTCATTTTTAATTCTAGTATGTATCAAGCCTACCTTTACAAATGATTACAGGACTTTTTACTTGCTTATACCTCACGAAACGACGATGTCTAGTCATACTATAGTAGGGCTTAATATTTGTAAAATGACCCAGAGGAAAATAGGTACCCACAATTCCAAATCCAAATTCTACATGAAAGTTTAGACCACTTTCTCAATTCTTGATACGGATCACCGGTCTCTGAAATCTAGGTGTGTTTGAGCAGGTCCCTTGTCCCAGAAGTTTGTCAAGTCAATCGATGTGACAGTCCCGACCTCAACATCTTGGGTTACTGAATGCCACTGACCTGACTGTAAGGAAACCGCAAGTTTACTTTGTGTTTTAAGAGGTACTGTTGAACTTAATATTGATGAACATGTACCTGGAATTTCTTTTAAAGATGTAAACAGCCCCATGTTTTGGACAGTCGGCATGTTGTGCTTAAAGCCTGAAGGATCTAATGTCTATACAAGCCTAGATTAAAGAATAAAACAATTTTTAATTTGGGATTGCAACGTAGACGTTGTTTGTAGTTTATTTTCAAAATTTTGTTTTGTTCAGCCAACTGTAGTTCTTTCAGAAAAGGACCAAAAACTCGCAAGGATTCCCATATAGACCTCAATTCCGCACAAACTCTGAATCCCATATATTTCAATACCAAGATGCACTCGCCCGTTGAAAATCATCTTTTCTATATAAACACAGCAAGATTTTATAAGTCACATGGTATAGTATAGACAGCTAGACGAGAACGTCACCCAAGGTCATTTCAAGGTGTTATTTGACCATGCTATTATCGACTTCGCGACGCGATCCGTTCTCAATGAATCTTAACATATGTGTGTCATGCTCATGTGTATGTGATCTGATAACTTTACTATTATATATCTTGTAGTTTATAGTAATAATTTGGGATTCCTTAATCGCTGGTATAATTTTTTACCGATGTAAAAATCGTTGACCAACTTCACACATTGGGTTCGTCTGCTTTTTGGATTAAGCGAATTTAAGGACACAATCCTCTACTTAATTATATTGACGAGTCTAAATAAAAAATGTAAATAATGTTTAGAAAAAGGGGGCTGAGAACAGAACCCTGTGGGAGACCTAACTATACAAGATGTGATACTTCTTGATCTTCTCTAACTAACATGTGAAGGTAGGGCTAAAATGTGGCTGGCTATTCTCCAGTAAATTTAGTCCGAAAATTCAATGAGGTCGCTTTAATAGCAGTACAAACAAAAATAATCAAATAACGTCGATGTAATTTGAACATTAAACCGATTCAGGCCTCATTCAGATTCGATCGTTCAACCAGCGCTCGCGCCATGTGTAAACAATAAGCGTTGCCTAGCAACCGCTGCCGCCATATTAGAGACCAAAGAGCGAATGAGACGGACATATTACAGGTCCGTATGTGCGAGAGAGTTGCAAACACAAAGGGTTTGTTGAACGATAAAGCCTGCAAACACATAGTTCACGGTAGATTTGACGAGTAGTTTTATTAGGGAAATTATTACTTCCCTGTGTTATATGGAATTGTTATATGAACTGGCTCGGTTTGCTTCCTGGGTTGTAGTCGTAAAAATATAATAAACGTTACGATTTTACTTAAACTTGTCCTTTATTTCAGATTTTCAGACGTTAATATTAATTTTGATTTATTAGTCATTTGTTTTCTTCAGCATTATCTGGATCTGCTTAATGTTAGTGTCTAGAATTCAATAGTGACGACCCGACTCACTCAATCTGCGGCCTGAAATACCGGAAACCAAACTGCTCCTAAGAAACAAGTTTTTAAAATAATGTTACTCCAGTTTTTTTTTATAGAAAAATGTACAACCTAAGTCATCGACCGACGGGATGTTATAAGACAAACATCTAAAAAAGAGGTAAAAATTTAAAGGTAAAAACATTGGGCCACCCGCAGTCACTCATTCTCACTTTTGAGAGATTTTGAGATACGAGTATGTCCTGTGCAAATAGGGCCTTCGCAAAACCTTTGTTGTAGCAGGTTCTGATATTTGGAAAGAGCACTCGTGACCTCGATGACTGAAAACGGTAGTTAGTCTTTACAATTTTAAAATTCGTAGTGATAGTTTACAGCCTTACAGATTCATTGATCTTTGCTGAAACTGGTATCCTCCTTAAGCAGATTTTGTGAAGTTATTAATTATATGACTGGGCTGGACACGCCTTTCGCATGTCGAACGGTTCATGGGCTAAAGCAACCACAGTGTGGGTCCCAGATAATGCCCGACGAGATCGCGGGAGACCCAGGCGAAGATGGCGGGACGATATTGACGCCTATAGGCAGGATTGGTCTACACTTACCCAAAGCCGGGAGGTATAGAAGGAAGAAAGGAAGGCCTTTGCCTTACAATGGGACACACTTGGCCAAAAAAAAGTTTGGAAGTAAGCAGGATTCACTAATGTACGAGTATTTCGGATCCCAGCAAAGGAGTACACTTATAAATAATACGGTTGGGGCAAATAATAATTGAACTTCGACATTGAAACTATAAGTCAAGTGGCCTGGATTCACTACGTAATATGAATTCTACAGCAAAAGAGTACCGCAAGGAAGTGTTATTGGACCGAAAGTTTTTAATCAAGTAGAAACAGAAACTAAGAAACTTTCAACTGATGCTAAATTGTGACATCGTAAAATAAAGCTTTATTCCGGACTTGATCAGTTCCAAGATATGACGCAAAAAGGCTTAGGAATTTTCTTTATGACTAATTAGAGTTCCGGATCGGAACAATACTTTATCAAGATATTCGTTTGTGATAGGGTGACTAATGTGTTTTGCTAATTGCGGAAAATAAAAGACGATAAGTAACGGACCTGCTCATACACACATGTACCTACTCATGGAAACAATAATCAAGTAGGATGTACCTAAGTTTGATTGAAATTCCAAGCAGACCGACGAATTAGAACCTTACAATCACACATTTGAAGCTCGATCCGTATTATTAATCGTATTAATAGTCTGTCTATGTAGGACGTAGTGGCTTATTAATTAATCATCATCATTTCAGCTCGAAGTAACCCAGACCTGGATAGAGACCTTACATATTTTCTTCTGCCATAATTCTCGGTTCTGTGTATCCCTGATTTCGTCACCACAACGTACTTTTAGACGGCCCTGGTGTCTTTATTGATGTTCAATGTAGATGTCTTATGGCCGTGGTAAAATATGTCAATAAACATTGATTCGGTTTGTTTCAATAAACATTGAGTCGAATTGCTTTAAAAGAAGGAGCAGGTAATATAAAACTGTTGACTTGGCCGACGAACATTTGTTCAAATTGACAGATTCTAACACAGACGAGAAATTGACAGTAGTACGCGAACTTAATAAACGACCTACCACAATTCAAAAACAAACCGAACCACAGATTAGAGAGAAGATAGCAAAGACAAAAGATCAAAGATTACGTCATTCAGCTTTACAATATTAGGTCCACTTGCAACACCCGACGACGAGGGTATAGGTAATTTGAATTTATTTAAATTACAATGACTACAGTATGTATTTACTTGGTAATGTTTCTTTATTGTTAGCTGAGGTTAACAGGGGTTAGGTTACGAAATGTCGCCGGTAGCTATGTTGAGGTTGACTTTGTAGATTTATTATCTGTGGCAGTGAAAGCGGAGACGTTCTTTTTTCGGTAACAGAATGACGTTACTTTAGAATTGTGGGTTTTGAATTTGTAATGAATTTGATTTTGAATTATGTCTGATAATGAATGGTAGTTTGTTTTAATATTAAGTTAAGTTTTAGCTTCACTATTATCAATAATTATTGCAACACGAACGTTTTCGTACAGGCCATTAAAACTTGTTAGTGGTACTAATATTATTTCATCGTTTACGTCTCTCCTACCTAGTATGGTTGTACTTTTACCTTATAATCGAAAAGTGATACGAAGGTCTGAGTTATATGCCTCAGTACCCGTTAAACTAGGTACATCCGATCCAACATATAACTTTCTACCATTAAAAAAGAAAGACAAAATGTAAAACAATTTTGGCTTAACCGTATCTCCACAATGCATACGTATATGTAGAATTTTAAACGGATAGTTGTAGAGGTCGACAAAGTTAACTGTTCTTACGCGTTAACACAATAGGGCCAGACAGAGACAAATATGAATGAGCGCCTCTTTGAGTGACCGAAAAGAGTTATGAGACGGAATTGTGTTTGAAGAATTCCTTTGACAACCCTGAGTAGAAAATGTGAAATATGTTTAACTGTGGCGCTTCTGTAGGTTTTAAGGCGGTTACACACGTACCGATTTGTGGCTAGAAACTTGGGACTTGGAAATAATTATTGATCTAAATTGTGCAGACAAAATGAATGAATGAATTTTTTGCCTCTTTAAAAAAAATATATTAAGTACGAAAATACGCAACCGGATCCACACATCATTCTACTGCGAGTCAGGAGGCAATTGTAGGTACTCCTGAAACTTGGAACTCTAAACCAAAACACACACACATATTTCGATACAATGACATTTAAAAATTCAACCAAGACTGTTACAATAAAACCTCCTTCGTTACTGTGCAAATACTGGCCGTTCGGCAATTAAAAGACAAACGCACGGAACACTTGACAGGTGTTTGGGCGCGAAACCCGCATTCTCTTTTTAAAAATGTATCGCGGGTTCTTCATTCTTGTCACGTTCATCTAGCAATACACGACCAATACAACTCGAGCTGTAGAGCTTACCAAACGTATGCGCCTGAAGTGGGATAAGGGATCAAGATATAATGGTGGACGTAGCACGAGTTTAAATTATGTGGACGCGGTCGGAATGAAGGCATACATACGGTTTGAATAGACGAAGATTAGGGACATGATACAGTCCATACAGACTTATTGACTCAACTTTGGAAAAGGGCAAAACAGTAAGAAAAATAAGTTGCTTCATACTAGGAATTTCATATCATCTTGGGTACATAAAGCTATAAACCCCACATATGTCCTAATCACATATAAGACCCCGATATCACGTAAGACCCGGTAAAGGTTTTTGTTTTCTGACGCACTTTGACCGGTAAAAACTTCAACTTCTTAGCGAGTAAAGCCAAACAAATAATAAAATAATATACGTATAAGGTTGAAAGAAGAAAAAACCGTACGGTACCGTCACATCGAGAAACTAATTTGTAAAGTGTCGTTAAGCCTTTGGGCAGCGCTACCGTGATTGTTAACTTTCTGAACGTTTCTTTATTTCAAGCAAGTGAAGGAAGACATGTAACTTTTGTGAGAGATACTTGGAGGTTTCTAAAGCTAAAATTATTATGTTTATTGTTTACTTTTTTGAGAATCACCGTTAACGCCCATGAATGTAATAATGAAAATGTAGGGACAGTTCATGGGTGCCATCGTTATAGAAAACAATTCAAGAGAAAGATTGCAGGATATCATTGGAGATAGAGAGCGAGAGAGAGAGAGCAAAAATCCCTTTGATAGTAAATTGGATCTATATTTGGGAAGTCAAAGAAGAGTAGCTAATTACTATCCAAATTAATGATGATCATGATGATCAGACTGATTGATCATCAGAGGTAGTATAGGTTATACGAGACTAGCCACTGGTGCGGGACATGTTAGGGAACGTACCTTCCCATACTACGTGACCCATTTATTCCTATTTTTTACTGTAGCATATGCCAACCTGTCTTTATTAACACGGCGATTGCTGCGTGACGCCAAAAGTGCTTGCATGCTTATTTTCTTCTTCAACAGAAACTTAAGAAAAGCGCTAAACGCTGCGTGCCATATTTGAATATAGCTCAAAAAAGTGGTAGATTTGCCTACCTAGCCCTAGAGAATACTAACCACGTGACTAAAACCTTAGCCCCCCTGTGACCAAGCGTGGTATTTTGAAGACACCTCTGCCCCCCCTGAACGAGTCACGTAGTATGGGTACGTACACAGTAGCAATCCCTTACCCATCACTCTCATGGTCCTTTGGTGCGGCAATCCGACATGACTGGAGAGATCTGGCGCAGGACCAATGGCATAACGTGCTTTACGAGGCACGGGGCTGTCACACCACTATCTTCCAGACTCCGAACTGCTACTGATATATTCCTACTAGCTGTTGCCCGCGACTTCGTACGCGCATATCCCATTTTCCTGGTTCCCGTAGGAATTTTGGGACGAATTATACACCTAAACCTTCCTCATGAATAACCCCATCCATTGGAAAAAACCTAATAAAAATCCGTTCGGTAGTTTTTGAGTTTATCGCGAACAGACCGACAGACGCGGCGAGGGACTTTGTTTTATAATATGTAGGGATAGTGATTGGAATAACCCAACCACACTTAAAGACCATTAGGACGCCTTATCTACCCACCCTAGATGTTATTGCGTATGTGTTACCCAATGTCTAAACAACTGCTAGCCCCCATAGCAGGTAGGAGATGCGGGCACATATGTAGATGATGTACTACAGGTATCATTAAGATCTAAGATAAGATTTAAATTGCACATAGTGTACGTGGAAAATCAACTCTGTAAAGCTACTGGTTTTGTTTGCACTGGACTTTTTGGAGCTGTAGCGAGCAAAGCTAGGACTATTTTTAAGGTCATTGAGACAAAAGAATTACTTAATAAATTAAAAAGAGAAATGTATAGAAAGAAAGAAAAAACAAAGCATCACAATTCAGTTAATAATTGACGAAAGCATTGCTAAAGATATATAAAAAAGGCATAGACGAACATAAACTCCTCCGTTTTCAAGTCGGATTAGTATGTATTAGAATAACCCAACAACAGCAACCAGGGTAAGGAACCAATAATGGATATGACACTGAGAGCGATGAAAAGGCCCAAAACCACCTATCATCACATATTGTAACCTGGGGGGCGTTCAAGTATTACGTAACGCAATTTGGGAGGAGGGGGTCTTGTAAAACGTTACGATGCGTTACAGGGGCGGGAGAGGTGTTCGAACAACGCGTTACGTAACATTGTTTTTTTTTATTTAACGCTAGCTCACTAATATTTTCGAGTTACACAGTCACTATTTACAAATCAATAAACATCAATATTTTTCTTGTGATGACATTTATTAATTTAAAACATAGAGTAGTAGACATAATTGTGACTTTTAGGTAAAAATTGTCACTTGGACGATACGTAACGTTTAGGGAGGGGGAGGGGGGTACAGATAAACGTCACGGCGCGTTATATGGGGGGGGAGGGAAAGTCAAGAATCTTCAAAAATTGCGTTACGTAATACTTGAACGCTCCCCTGGTTTTGAAGATCAAGACGCATCTTAGAAAGGATTAATCGCATGACAGACCGCATCAGTACATAGTAGAAAACTAACTCTCACAAGCAACAAGCTCAGTTGAAACATAAAATGAAACAGTCCAACAATTCGTGTCCAGCTAGCAAAACACAACAGGTCCTAGAGTAAAAGTCGGCCACAGGCTACAAAATAAACCTAATATGCTAACGATTATACGAGTATACAGACACGATCTATGACTGACAACAGGCACGTTTCCGACATAAACTCACACGCTAACCTTCGAAGATATATGCTTTGAATATACACAACTCTCTAGCGTATACAATAATATTTGTGACATAATCAGACTGTTTTTTTAAGGATGGGATATCATCAAATGACTTCTTCCGCTCTTGGTGGAGCGGATGGGCGTGTCTTACTGACTAAAACCCATCCGTGTTTCTTCTAAAGCCCTTTGCGTTCCAGGGCCGCGGTGACTTTTTCGGACAATTCCGCAAACCTGGCAGGCTCTGGCCCTAGCGGGCCCTGTGACATAATCAGACTTGGAGTCAAGATATTGGAGGCAATCATATCGGGAATTAATTAATTCATATTGCATAGAAAAACAAACCGACCAAGTGCGAGTCGGACTCGCGTGCAAAGGGTTCCGAACTAATTATTTTTTTTATGTGGCTTTTAAATCATCGACTTCTTATAGGTTTTCCTGTAATCTATAGGTAAAAACATGTGTTTTTTTCAAAAACTTAGGACCAGTAGTTTAGGAGATAAGAGAAGGTCAATTTTCATCTATTTTCTTTAATAACTTCGGAATGGAATATTTTAAAATTATGAAAAAAAATACTTTTGAGGCATTTACAATGAGCCCTTTTATTTGATATATCGCACAGTATACTTAGAAAAACTTTAGTTTTAATTTTCTAGTTTGCCTCTCAAAATGTGCCCCCATTTTCAAAATGAATTTATTTTTATTACGCGTCCGTGTTTGAGTTACGGAAGATTATATTATGTTAACCAAATTTCAACTGAATCGGTCCACTGTAATCGGAGAAAATTAGCTGTGACAGACGGACAGTATGTTTTTACCTACCAAAACTTTTAAATTAAATATCTTTGTTTTCGCACAACTCTTTCTTCTTTTGATTCTTCAAATCAATCATTTATACTCAAAGTCTTTAAAAGAGTGTCCGTGGAGATTCTTGCACGTTTTACTCCATAGAGTCTACGCTTTGGAACGTGCAAATAGCTTCATCTCTATTAACTGACCAAACCTTGACAATTCAAAAGTGCCTGTAAATAGATTAATTGAAATAAATAATTTGAGTTTGAGTCCAGTTCATGTTTTTCATAATCCCGGGTTTTAATTGTCATGATTCCATTTATGATTTTACAGGAGGTGCTATCAACTCTATGTTACTTACTTCCACGAACATTAGGTAAATATAGTCTACCGATCTCTGATGATGACTTATCGATTTGTCAGACCTGAAAATCGATATCCAACATTCGATCAATGAGGCTAACATTGTAAATCATAGCTACATAATAATTATTCGACACCTCGCCCGTAAATGTCACGAGATTAGAGCATTGATAAACGCCCTTGCTAACTGCTTTTCACTGATTTCAGACGATTTATTATTCTAAGATTTCTCACGATATTATAATTTCAGTCAGATAATGACACTAGGTTATCTGCAGTGATCGGATAATCGGGCGCTAATATACTTAAACTTCACTTCTATTACCACGAAAGTTCAGAATCCCGGATCCCGGAATCGTTCGGAATTCCTAAGGTTGCTAAAAATGCCCGCATCCTACTAAGATTATAAACACGAAAGTTTGTATGGATGGATGTTTGTTACTCTTTCACGTAAAAACTACTGAATGGATTTTGATGAAATTTGGCACAGTGGTAGATTATAGTCAGGAATAACACATAGGATACTTTTCATCCCGGGAATATTTTTCCTTGGGATAATTTTCGACAATCACGCGGGCGGAGCTGCGGGCGGCAACTAGTACAAAATATAGTTAGAAATCGTTTGTTTTGAATAAAATAAAGATACTAAATCAAAATAACCACTGCTATAATTTCATTAAGTTTGTTATACTTAGTTGTTTTTACAAAATTGTTTAATCCCGGGAATCCGGGATTACTTATTTATTCAGAAAGGAATGTCCGTAATATTCTTTCACGGGAAGAAGTTTAGGTATAAGCACCCGATTATCGGATCACTGGTTATCTGTCATTATTATTCTTCACAATACCGATGATGCTCAAACTTTTCAGAACATTTTTCATCTATTTTCTACCAACTATACTCAGCGGGCTATCCGCGCCCTACGGGTCCAGTATAATAACGGGTTCAGGATGTTGATGGGCTGCCCCATTTCTGCAGTACATCAGGTATGTTTGCACAAGCACACGTCCATGGCTTCCACGACATCGTCAGACAGAAATCTGCCTCTTTGCTCTGCAGAGTGCGGGCCAGGTCCAACTCATCCTGAAGACCACATGTACATGGGCGGACTTAATGCACTTCGAATTTTTAAGGATTACCTTTCTAATAGGACTCAGTGTGTAAAGATGGATAACTTTGTTAGTGACAACGCTCTCCTTTCATTTGGCGTCCCTCAGGGATCGATCCTTGGGCCAACCCTTTTCCTACTCTATATAAACTCCCTGTGCACCCTATCCCTTCCATCTTCCTCTATCTTTACCTACGCAGACGATACTGCAATACTTGTCAGTGGCAATAACTGGACTGAAGTATTTGCTCGTGCAGAGAGCGCTCTTAGTCTTGTAATGCAGTGGCTTTCAAATAATCTCCTAACTCTGAACCTCAACAAAACTACTTACATCACGTTTTCAAAGACGGCTGTAACTCAACCAACCTTAGAAACCTTTAATATAAGAGCGCACACTTGTACGACCTTCGCTTCTACCCACACCTGTGTCTGCCCATCTATACTAAGATCAGACCACACAAAGTATCTGGGAGTATTTATTGATAGTTTTATGTCATGGAAACACCAAGTGAATAATATTACATCCCGTGTCCGCAAGATGATATATATTTTTAAAAAATTGCGTAATTCAGCTGACTTTGACACCCTAAAACTAGTATATTATTCACTATGTCAATCTATTTTGACATACTGTATATCAGTCTGGGGTGGAGCTGTGAAATCATGTTTTCTGCCCTTGGAGCGAGCACAGAGGGCAGTCCTTAAGGTTATGACATTTAAGCCTTTCAGATACTCGACTGCCCAGTTATATCACGAGTGTAAACTGCTTACTGTCAGACAGCTCTTTGTGCTTGCAACTATCTGCAGAAGGCATGCTAGTCTGAAATATACCATTCCAGTCACAAACAGGCGCCGTCCACCTAGGATCTGCCAAGCCCAAAGATTTAGAAGTGCATTAGCAGCGCGCAACTACACTGTTATAGGCTGTCATCTGTATAACACTGCTAACGAACAATGCAACATCTACTCAGTAACTAGATCGAAATGCAAGAAAAAAGTTACTCTTTGGCTTTTGTCTAAATCTTATGAGGAAACAGAAAAACTGATTAAACTAAGTTAAGTTTGCTATAACTTAAATTAATCCGTCACACACACACACACAAACACACACCACACACACACACACAATTACATACACATACATACATGCACACACACACTCACATATACAATACCTTGTTATATATATATATACATATATACAAACAGTTATAATATCTAAGATTTTCCTACCGTAATGCAACATATACGATACACTACACTCTAACGTCACCTATTTGCTGCTTTTAAGTACGAGAGCCCTAGTACCCATACCACAAGTTAAATCTTACTTTGGGTACTAGCGGTCAACAAAATTATTGTACATGTTAAGTTTGTTACAACTCATGTGTTTTACCATTGTATGTATCTTCTTGAGACAATAAAGTTTTATTATTATTATTATTATTATTAATGCATCAAGGCATTCTCTACCAGTCAACCTTTGGGTTAAAAAGACTACACTGTGGTAGGTGTACAACAAATAAAAATAAAATTTAAAAAGAATTTTGTTTTGACTCTTGAATTGATGGTGGTAGGGATCAGCTGGCAGAAAGTTTTCACACTTTGGCTGTACGCATAATAAATGTAGAATATAATCTCTAAGTGCATGGCTCTCGTAAACAATTCTTATATTACCTCTTATATCAATTCAGATAACGATAACACCCCAAAACCTCGTCCCTGTACAAAGCGACATAACACCTACCCAGGTCGTGCGCAGACGCATGTCAGCGAGTCAACACAACTGTGTCAACACATACAGAATGCAGTCCCGCTCAATTGTTACAAACAGATGTACTGTGACACTATATAGGACGTATATCTTGCCGTAGATATAATACTAATATCTTGGGACAACTTACACACGGTCATCCGATCCCAAACTAGGCAGAGCCTGTGCTATGGCAACCAGACAACTGATAAACATACTTATATATTTCTAAATACATACATATTATAGACAAATTACACCCAGGCACAGAACAAATGATAATGCTCATCACACAAAGATTTGTCCTGGGTGGGAATCGAACCCACGACCTCCGGTTTAGCAGTCAGGGTCACTAACCACTCGACCAACAGGCCAGTATATACTATGTTTTGAAGAAGATTTTTAATTGTTTTGAGGACACAGGACTCTTTTAATTTGTGGATTTTCTTTCTTTCTCAATCAATTTCAAATCCTGTTAGTTAGGCAGATTTTTTTTTCTTAAGTTCGTCAGAAAATAAAGGAAAGTTGGTTAAAATGTCCTTCTTATACCAGTTGTACGAGTATCATCATCATACCAATCGTAAGACATCCACTGCTGGACATAGGCCTCCCCCAAGGAGAAGGGTTTGCCATAATCACCACGCTTGGCAGGCGGGATGGCGATCACAGTGTAGCTGTTGCAATGCACAGAAGCACAGAGAATGCTGCTGCCCATTCTCTGGTGAGTTCCTTAGTCGCCTCTTACGACACCCACGGGAAGTGATTGGATAGTGCTATTCTTTTACGTCCGACACCATACAGAGCTAAAAGTATACGCTCGTTTTTTCTATACTTCTTGCCCAAATGGGATTAAACGTAACTTCTGAATTTCACTCCTGTTCTGATAAAGCTAAGCTAGATTGTAATGTTGTTGTTACAAATAACAAACAAGATCACATCCTTGTCTTTCTGGAACAGACGAATACAGCAGACAAATCTGACAATCGTATTCACATTGAAATATGCGTAAATTATACACCACACGTTTTGAAACCGCACCATTCACAAATTCAGCTTTTACAAACCAAAATACATGTCAGAAAGTCATTGAACAAACAAATATTACAATACCAAAAGAGTCTTACGAAATCCAAGGAAAAAATATCTTGGTCAACGAATACACAAACCGTTTTTAATATCGATTTGAAATTCGTAGTGACACTTCTTTGTGAGTGTAATCGATATTTTTCAACCGAAAGGTATATTTGCATATAATACGGGTCGGACGGACACTGGTCTTTGGCCCTAGTTTAATAAGGTTTATTTAAAGTAGTTTAATTAGGAACTGTAATGTCAGCTGAAGGTGAAGAAGGAAAAATTTGAAAAAATTTCGGTCCTAAGGTACCAAAATTTTTTTTGCGCTTTGTATTTGCGATTTCAACATATTCTTGAGTAAAAAGCTCAATATTAAACACGTGGAGCTTTAATAAGCTCTTTGCCTGCAAACGAAATATTTGGCTGTAGTAGAGTAATAGTTAACGACAACTAATCCTGACAAGGGGTATCGTGCTACCCAATACGGATTGGCAGCCGGTCAATGAAAAATACTGGTATACTAATAAATAAAGAGGCTTGCAATGTAATCTAGTCGTTATCAACCTTTTGAACGCCAGAGCATAAACGCATCGGGGTGCCCCCGACGCCAAGTCACAAATTCGCCGTACTTTTTGTCATATATTAGTGACGTTTGGCGTACAGGGCACGCGCTTGCTTGTCATGTATACGTGACAATGGCGTTCAAAAGATTAAGCTTATCAACAAAATAATAAAATTATTTAATATTTCAGCTGCACATCTGGTTATTCTGATAACGGACTGGAATAAGGCTAAGCAGATGGAGTTAAATACAACTGATGTTGAACAATCACAGCAATCACAGAAAATTGTATAGCTTTTCTAGTCCTTCCCAGATTGATAGAAAACAAATAAGTACAAGTTGCAATAAGCGTCATTCTGGGAACAAGGCGGCGGCGTTTGTGCATACTGCTGACTACAGGGTGTAACATATCACCGTCGGTTCTCACAGCTTTTGCTGTGCCACACATTTGTGGCCCTATACCTTGCTTGGCTGATTGTGTGAATGGATGTAACATTTGATCGTGAAGTCTGGTTCATGGATGGGAATGTAAAAAAAAAAAAAAATGTGCAACATTTCCATTTCCCAATATTAATGATTAACAGTTTTCGAACTTAAGAGAAGAAATAAAGGTTGACATGGAATGGAATAAAAAAAGCAAGTAGCAGGTGGACTTCTCTATTTTTGCCTACCCCATAGGAAAAAGGAGTGGTTTTGTATGTTAAAGTTCCTTAGACAATCGTCATCTGCCTAGCCTTTTCCCAACTACATTGAGGTCGGCTACCAGTCAAACCGGATTCAACTGAATACCAGTATTATACGTGGAGCGACTGCCTACCAGACTGCCTCCATAATCCATTTACTGGGTAACACGATAGTTCTTGGCAAGACTAGAGCCAGTTTATTGGCTTTTGACAATCCGTAAAGACTGCCAAAGATCTACAAATGACAGCCGGGACCAACGACTTAACGTGCTTTCCGAGGCGCGGAGGAAACTCGGTATGTTAGGATGATCACCCATCCACAGACCAACCTTGGCAAGCGTTACTTAACCTTGATCGATCCGTGCCATAAGCCACGAATAATTAATCAAATAACATTACTTAACGTTATCTACGGAAGAAGACAACGGATAAAAGCTGCAAAATCCAAGGATTTTCAGTAACGAAAAAATATCACTTGTAAAATTTCTACGAAACACGTTAAAAGATAAACAATAGATTAGATCGATTACTCAGAAATCAGTCATATCACGGTATCTATAATTGAATTTTCGAGTAGTACCAGTATCTATCTATAGCCAGCTCTTAAAGTTATCAGATAATATGACCCAGATTTGTTCCGAGGAAAACGCACTTGGAAATGTTTTAAACAAAGATAAAACACTATCTTCTTTATCATTTAACTTTATAGCTTCGTGTAAATGGGTGATTTTTCTAACGTAATAACTTGCACCCCACAGACATTATATCCTAATAATATATCCTGGGACAACTCACACACGGTCATCCGATCCCAAACTAGGCAGAACCTGTACTATGGCAACCAGACAACTGATAAACATACTTATATATTTCTAAATACATACATATTATACACAAATTACACCCAGACACAGAACAAATGATCATGCTCATCACACAAAGATTTGTCCTGGGTGGGAATCGAACCCACGACCTCCGACATTAAAAATGTTTATTTGATATTTTATTGTGGTCCTTGTAGCTTGGAGACAAAGGACCAGAATTTGGGACACATGAATATTTTGCAAACAACATAGCGTCGGGTTGACGATATCGTCACTAGTCGCGGAAAACAACTGGATAAGGGTACAGTACATACATAAACGGAAAAGAGAGGCATAGGACCTCCATTTTTTCCGAAAAATGCACAGAGATATTGTCATTGGATCACAAGTAAGAATACTAGGGCAGCAGTAACAAACAGAATGAATGATTTATTTAAAAAATGTTATAATATTGCTCATACTAATGCTGGGAAAAATATTTAAAAAACAACAGTATGTTGAAGTTATGCAATAACATGCAATAACATTTAAGGTGGAAGCGCCAGGGTAGCCCGCGAAATTCAAATTTTCTTATGTTTTTTGCAATTTGCAAGTCAGGCTGTATGTTGAACAAAACCTGATTCGCGACCGTAACACGTATTTATTTACAGAATTATAATCACTAAAATCATCAATACAACCTTCTAAGTTCATATAACTCGAATGAATGGTATTTCATAAAAACATCATTCAATCGAGTTACATGAATGATACAACCTACGTTGATGATTTTAATTATTATAACTCAGTAAAGCCATATTTGTTACGGTCGCCAATCGTAGTTTTATCAACATACAACCTGACACTGACCTGCAAAATGCAGAAAACGTTTGAAATTTTGAATTTCGTGGGCTACCCGAGCGCTTTCACCTTAAGGGCTAACATTAAGAACCAAAGACCAGTCAGTGCCTAGCACAATAACACATAATTCTAACCAAAGTACATCTTTCCCACACGAACATGGAAACAAGCCATTGTACGCGTCATAAGTGAACTACATTATTATTTTCCAAAATTTGGACTAAAACTGGTTATTCGACGTCTTAGAACCGGTCTTTACAAAAGGAACCATTACAATGCTGGCAGAAATGAGTAAAGATCGCATCTGTCAGCGTCTTATGGTACCCGCTTTTAAATTAAGTGTGTCTTCTTTGGAAGCAGTAAATTATTATTTGCGTGCATATTTGTATAAGTGTGAGCGACTTGGTATGCAAAAATTTGGGAGTTAAGAATTACAGTCGTATTGTCACATGGCTTATGATCACTCTGCCAAAGTGATAGTTGATGGAAGAGTCTTCATTTAAAATCAGGAAGAATAGAGATACCGATTGACTATTATATACTTATCAAGTATCTTATACGTTTTATTAGTGGTTTTCCTCGATGTTATATTATTATATAAATATAGTTTAGGAATGATTTCACTTACACAATACACCGTCTACAAGGACCAATTTTAGAAACAAATAACCTTATTCTGTTACCACCGATTTTAAAAGAATTTCCTACCTAACTGAAGCATTTTCCACCAGTTTTTCATAAACCACAAAACAC
Source organism: Mamestra configurata (assembly GCA_002192655.3). Taxonomy (NCBI): domain Eukaryota; kingdom Metazoa; phylum Arthropoda; class Insecta; order Lepidoptera; family Noctuidae; genus Mamestra; species Mamestra configurata. Next base: position 56,525 of record NDFZ01004733.1, on the reverse strand, counting down.
TAATATATTTAAAACATAATGCTTCAACACTACTCGAATACATGTACCACATCCGGTATTATCAGCCCCTCAAGTCTCAAGTGAATCGTGACGGCAGATACGTAGGTGACATAAATGCTAATGACAAACAAAAGAAAAGATAACAATAGAAAGTAATTAAAATGACTGAGAATAGAGTTTCATTAACTGTATTCAGTGATATTGAGGTGGCAACTGATTCAAGTAAAGTTGTGAACAGTCGGTGGAGATTCCAATGAGCATCATAATTTGTGGAAAGCCACTGTTATCAAAAAACTCATAGACAACAAGCACGTTGGAGATTTTCGATTAATTTGGTTGGGCACTCAACTGTCATGGATAACTGACAGTGACAAAACGTAGGATACGTTTTGTCACTGTGGACTATGGACCAGAAATTTTCGCCGATGAAAAATGGCGATTCTAAAATTGTAGTACGAAATCTGGGAAAATGAATACTTGGACTACTGCAATCTTCTATACAGTTTCTAGTATTGTCTAAAGCGTAAAAACAATACACAATTTATTTTTCAACCAAAGTAATTCTGTTTTTATGTCCAGCAATTATTTTAACAAACTACCGCATATATGACAAAGTTATGTCTGCATATTATATTTCAGTGAGAACGATACATGGAAATAAATAGTTCTCTCGTGATTTCCTACATAACATAGCGAGACAAATTTTGCAAGTGTATATATTGTTTTATTTGTACTTGTGTATGTGTGGTTAGCATTCATTATTTCGACACAGTTGCTGTACTGTTAGTAGGTCTAAAATGATTATTTCTCGCTTTATATATTTGTACTACTTAATGTTCTAACTGAATAATCATTGAACCGTTTTATGAACGTGTGTAAGCAAAAGAAATTATCAGAAAATTATCGTACAACTAGTAACGCCTTGGCGATGTTCTACAGATAACACTACATGCCCGATAACAAATAACGGTCGAAAGTCGTTTCCCGCCATTTTAACTGTCACGTTCATAGTTTCATTATCTGTAGTGTAAAGACTCTATGGTCTATTTACTTTTTCGAAATTCGTGACGCGTGATGTACTAAAGAGGTTTAATTGCGCGATATAAAACCCGACGAGGACGAATTAATGTCTTTTAGCGATAAATAAGTAATTTTGAATCGCTAATTGTTGGTAATGAATAATGTATGAGAAGTATACGTTGGCAAAATGCTTCGCGCTGTATTCTGTACAAGTTGTCGTCGAGCGTTATTTTACATAATGAAAATGTTTTTGAAGGTGATAGAGATAAGTAATTTTTGTACAAAGACTTGTCCTTAGCTTACGAACATTGACTTTGAGACAGGTTAGCAAAAATAAAACAATATAGATTTTAAAATAGACGATGCTACGTTTTTATTGAGGAACATTTTACAGTTAGTATTTATGGCGGAAAAAAAGTGCGTAAACTTGCAGGTTGAGGTTTTGAAACGATGATTTTTATGACCAACAATCGCGTGAAGTCACGATTTCTAAGTTAATAGAGCAATCGACGATATTTTAGTGAAAAACAGGCTGTACCTCTCCAAAGAATGTATGTAAAAGAATGCATACTTTTCGTGCAACTATGTATACTGATAGATTTGATACAAGAAATACGTTACGTAAGACTTCAAAGTTAACACCTATATCCGCGTAGCGATAATAACTAAAGGGCATATATTTCTAATGGATCAAAAGTCTGAAACAAATCCTAAAACAAACAAACTCAAACCGTAAGAAAACTGTGAAATTAAGCAATAAAAGGCCATCAGAGAGTACCAAATGACATTGAATGAGGTAAACGTCAACGTAATACAATTGTAATCTGTCATTGGTTGGGTACTTGTAATAAAATTACACATTGCATCGACACGCGAGGAGAACCATTGTTCGTCAAACGGCTATGAAAAAAAATATACATCTTTAATTGTGTTTGATGGAAATAAGTTGTCTGAAGCATTGATGGCGAGTCCTGTAGTAATCTGGGCGGTTGGTTTAGATTTTTATATGAATCTTCTCAGTAATCAACAGAAATATAAGAGTACTACTTTAACGCGAGCGAAGCCTCGAGCTTTTGCTTTTGCTTTTGAATTGTCTCCAGGGTTCCATTTATAACTGTACCAAAACTCATCAAAATCGATTCGGCAATATAGCCGTGGAAGCGTAACAAACAAACGACCCTACTTGCGCATTTATAATTTTAGTTACGATATTTCAGAAAGCTGATCTCAAATAAGTATTGGGCCGAGTATCACTCCTTGGGGATCCCCTGTAGGAAAAATCAACTATGCAAAGAGTATTTTTGGTTATTTTATTCACGATACTGCCCACAAATCGAAAAATTGGGCTGAGTATCACTCGTTGGTGGATTCTCTGAATCGAGGGTTAGCTTTCCTTTGAAAATTTTAATACTTTGTATGGCAAACTGGAATCAAAAGCGCAACAATGTTCGAATCAAAACCAACCGGTACCAATACTATGATTTCAACCCAACGTCTTCAAGGAATGCCACAAAAATTAGGTACGGTTAGGTATAAGTGCACGAAGACAATAAACCCATAGATTTCGTCCATACATACCTATACCTATACGTACCTATCGGGGTAAGAATTATTTCAAAAAACCTAGTATTTGCAGTCACGAAGAGGTGCATACCCACAAACCGTGCCAAGGTTGGACTTAAACATAATTAGTTATTTAAAGGCTACTAGTGTATTTATTGGTATTTCAATTTAATTACACCGCGATTATATCTGTGCTGTAATGTGTTTGACAGTATTGCTTTGGTTAGATTTCTATGAATGTTTTATGAATTGGAAATTATTTCGAATACAATTTTCATTTCAGATAAGTTGATTTTCTTGGCTGAATTTCGGAAAGTCGAAAGGATGGGTAGGTAATAAGAAAGAACATTTTGAAGCTCCATTACAAAATTTGGTCGATATTCTGAAGGCTTTTTAATTTTAATCGGTATGCGTTGTGGGTTTTAGAGTAATTGACCTTACGAAACGTATTATATCAATATTACTGGATGAACAGGGTTTAAAATAACATAATGGCATAGTAGCTTACAAATAGTTTGGAGCTTTTCAGAGGAATATTGCCAGAAAGTGTAGACGCATGTGAATAATCTCTTCACATTCAAAAACTCAGTTTTATTGACCACTCAAAGCGTAACAACATAGTTCCACTGAAATTCAGCCATGTCTTGGTCTGATATTTGAATTTCACATTCCTTGCTTATCAGGAGAAGTCAAACGAGGTTTATAGGTGTGTCCTGAAGTATACGTCATATCGTATGAAAATGTACCTAACACTTTGAAGATACAAGTTCGATACGTAAGTGGTGACAAGTCTCGCCTTCAAACCACCAACTCACCTCTGATAATAAAAGCTTTATCACCTTATCAATAAGATATCTTTTACCCCGTCTACACACGCCATGTGTAAATATTAATATGAATCATTATTTATCATATTATATACCATCGCTCGAGATAATAAATCCATTGACTGTGGTAATGAGCTGCTCATTTGACACATTACAAAGGAACTGCCAAATATGATGTCACTTGTACAAATATGAGTCAGGAAAAAAAAAATTAAAAAAAATACTCTTGTGACCTATGCATGCAACCGTACAGCAGAACGCTAATCAAAGACAAACAAAAAACTGGATAAACAATAGACAAAAAAGGCAAACATTACAAGACTTACCTAGAGCAGGCGCGGATATCCTACCCGCAAACATAAACCGATAACCTTATTTGAACTCCGCCGTCACTTTTGAATTTCGAAAAATTCGATCGTGCGCTCTCAAAATGTTTTCAGGTCGGGACGTCCGCTCGCGACGGTGTCCACAGTGTAACTGAGTGGCGAGGCGGCGCCTGCGACGCTTGAGATACGCCTTCACTCACACTAGGAGGGGCGGGTCACACACACGCAAAGGATCACAGCCTGCATGAAAATGCAGCATGTTCTACGAAAAAAGGTGCGACAATTGAAATGAATGAATTTTTAATAAAAAGGCCCTTTTCGATGTTTTATATTCCGGATTGCATCGAATTAGACCTTTGAACTGTTCAGAATGTTTTTTAAATTCAATACACCGGACAAGTCGTTGAATAAGGAATAGTAATAATACATCCATATAATAGTAATAACGGATATGGACTCCCGATAAAGAAACATAAGAGAGCAAATTAAATAATTTTAATCAACTTCTTTCTTTTATCGTATGAACCAGTTAAAATCATGCCTGAACTCACTAAAAGCGTAAATAGTATACAGATAATTACAGATACCGTAAGGAATTAGACTTCCGATTCAGTTGAACAGGCTTTAGATAAGAAATGACATGTGAGCGACCGAGAAGCTGGTACTGAAACGCACCTTAGAACAAACCCACTAGTTAACTGTGCACCCATCGCACACAAAATGCTAAGCCAGGAGATGAAAACCTAAATTCCTTAAAACCTGAAATTTTAGACGCAGTGGCAAGAATGCATGACAATGCACTGGACGCTCATTACAAACAATGTGCAGTAAATATTGTCGAAGCAGCTATAGACGACGATATAGCTATACATATTCATAGTTCATAGAAGCCAGCCGTGTGTCAAGGAAATATTAAAATTAGCTTATTATTAAGTAATGAGTGGCTACGCGGAGATAGGTTGAGGAAATGCCTGAAGTATTCTCTTGGATTATTTACCTAGTTTGTTTAAAACGTAGGACTAAAAGAGTCATGAATGTAATTGTGGATGCAGGGAGTGATGCCAGGGTTGCGGAATTTGTTCGAAAGAGTCACCGCGGCCCTGGAATGCAAAGGGCTTTAGAAGGAACACCGATGGGTTTTAGTAGGATTGAGAGGCCAATGAAAACAAGATGGGTTGTGTGAGGAATGATATTAAAGAAGAGGTTTGTGCATTATAGCATGGCGGTTGACAGGAGATAATTGAAGAAGAAAACGTGAAACCTAATTTCTTTGTATTCTTTGGTATGTCTAATTTTGGGCACGTTTTCATTTTCGATTGAGTTGTAGAAACTGATATCTGATACATGTTACTTGCTCTTCAGGGTCTAAGTACTAGGTTAATTTTGGCTTAAAACTCAAGGGTCACCACCAAAATGGTCCTTATTGTTACTTAGGTGTTCTTTAGCAGGAAAGGAGGTGGAAAATAATACACTTTTACATTGTTTGAACAAGAAATAATAATAATAATAATATAATATAGTACAAGAAAATGAACTCAAAAGAATTTAATCACTCCAATCAGCGCGTACTAACGTTGTTAGGTACAAATTACAATAATCTACCAACTCAGGGCTATTTTAAAAGCAGATTAATATCAAAATAGCTTCAGGACGACCTTTAAATATTAAAATTTACTTTTTACAACTTTTTAAACAGCCTGTCGATTTCTCAGAGGAACACATTGGATCTTATGTTGTCCGAAATAAAGAATTTATTATTATTATTTATTTCTAAATCTTGCTACATCAAGGAGCCAGTATTAAGATTAATAACCCTTCTTATTGAGCCCAGGTAACGCGACGGACGAATCAAAACTGTAGATCTAGGATACCTGGAGGGAAACGTTACTACATAGAGTATATATCGTTTTGATTTTCTGCCGTATTAAATTATAGAGGTCTTAATTCAAATGATGGTATATAGAACCCTTATGACATGTGATGCAGAGGAATAAAAAAAAGTAGTTACGGAGGTAAAGAATAACTAAACAATAAAACAATGGATGGACTTTGCGAAAAGTGACAAGGATGGACTACAGGTGAGGTAGTGAGATGACGATAAATAGAGATGTTTGGAAGAAAAAGACATGATGCCCCGACATCTAATGCATTACAATGAGGCAGAAATATGACAGTTTGCAGAACACTTTCTCCTTTTCTTTTTTTTATTTAATATGGGTTTGCTCTTGACTCTAGTCTAGGTCACAGATGACAGAGACAAAGTCGACGATGGAGCGAATTTACCCAGAAGAAGCCTTTTCACTCTAATTTTGAAGAGATTTGGACAGAGTTGTATGCGTTCGGAAACACAGACGCAGGCAGAGAGTTCCACTCCTTTGCTGTGCGCATTATAAAAGACGTTTGGAAACGTTTAGCGCGAATTGGTGAAAAAAAGGTAGGGATGGTAACTTGCAGTGCGTCTAGATCTCCGATGGTAGAAGGGGGCCGGTGGGATGAGGTCGTGGAGTTCCTGGACACTCTCCCCGAAGTACAATCTGTAGAAGACCGACAAGTAGGCAACCTTGTGGCGATGAGCCAAGCTATGAAGCTTGGCATCCACCAGTCTTACGTCGCCAATGAGCCTTTTAGCTCTGCGTTCCACCGAGTCAAGCGCGGCAAGTTGGTATTTAGCTGAACCATCCCAAAGGTGGCTGCAATACTCCATGCAGGATCGGACTTGTGCTTTGTAGAGGGTTAAAAGCTGTCCAGGCGTGAAGTATTGCTTCACTCTATTTAGGATGCCCAGCTTTTTGGCCGCAGTTTGGGCTTTGTGTTAACCCGCTGACACTTGAGGGATCTATACCATGACAGCTCCTGAGACACGAAGTTATTTTAGATCTAAAGGACTGCAAACCTTTCGATACAAAGAAAAGATTATCCAATGATCCAACGTAATACAACTATCGAATGCACTAAGCTCTTATTTGTATGCAGGAGGCAGCCTAGCAACGGGAGATTGTCCGTGAACTTATAATTTACTATCGTTGAGAGGAAAACGTTTATGTTACTCACTGTAAACGGGTTTCTTATCATTATAAAGTCAAAGTCAATTCATTTATTTCAACCAGACCATTACAAGGCACTTTGAACCTCAAATTTACAGTTTGAAATTAAAATATTAGTTAAATATAGTTGTCCATTCGCAAAAAGTAGATTCTTATGGAGAAGAACGGACAAGAATCTCCATAGCTACTCTTTTTAAATATAAGTTTTACAATATTTTGTATACATTGATAAATTGTTTATATTATGTGAGCACAATGCACCCAACATTACCCTAATAAACAGCACACACTTATATACTAATAGGTGCAACAAAGCAATACCAGCAGAGATAAAACTAAGTTTGTTAGCAAGGGACATGGTACTCACATATTTACAATAGATATAAATAATTTAATCGAATACGTCCCGATAAATGATTGTATGTTCGTAACCCTGGAGTGGATGTAGAACGAAGAAGAAGTATTCTAATAAGTTGAAGTGAGGGTAAAATTGTAATTCTTATTGTAGAGATTTTTAATTTCGGGTGTCGGACGTTAAAGAATAACACCATCCCATCACTTCCCGTGGGTGTCGTAAGAGGCGACTAAGGGACTCACCAGAGAATGGGCAGCAGCATTATCTGTGGTTCTGTGCATTGCAACAGCTACACTGGATCGACAACCCATCCGCCAAGCATGGTGATTATGGCAAACCCTCCCCTTGGGGAAAGCCTATGTCCAGCAGTGGACGTCTTCGGCTGATATGATTGTAGTGATTGTTTTTATTGTTAAACACACGGATCGGCTTCCAGTCGAACCAGATGTACCCTGAGTACCAGTATTTTACATGGACCTCTAAGACCCAGTAACTGGGTGAGACGAAAATCCTTGGCAAGACTGGAGTCAGATTTATTTGGCTTCAAATGGCTTCTGACTATCTGCAACGACTACCAAAGATCTACAAATGACAACCAACCGTTTAGCGTGCTTTCCGAGGTACGGAGAAATTTCGGAATGTTAAAATTTGACTGGCCTGTTGGTCGAGTGGTTAGTGACCCTGACTGCTTAACCGGAGGTCGTGGGTTCGATTCCCACCCAGGACAAATCTTTGTGTTATGAGCATGATCATTTGTTCTGTGTCTGGGTGTAATTTGTGTATAATATGTATGTATTTAGAAATATATAAGTATGTTTATCAGTTGTCTGGTTGCCATAGTACAGGCTCTGCCTAGTTTGGGATCAGATGACCGTGTGTGAGTTGTCCCAGGATATATTATATTATATAAAAAAAAAAATGGTCATTCATCCTTCAGTCTACCACTAGAAATAGACCTCTCTATAAGTCCCTAAAACTGCATTTTTTTTCAAATATTTCCTTTTCAAAACTAAAACTCAATTTAATTGGAAATTACCGAAAATTTTTTACTAAACACGACGCCGGCTACAAATTGGAACTATAAATAATTGTTTGGGCTATTTGTGCAGGTGTAGCGTGACAAACAAACAAGAATATTGTAACACAACTATTTGAGTATTGTTACATTTATATTTATATTTAATTATGTAAAACGATCAGACTGACACGTACAATAAAACCTTAGTATATTGTAACTTTAACAGAGCAAATAGTTTTAAGATCCATTGAGTCATAGTAAACTTATATTAGGGAATTTGACAACAATCAAATAAAACTTATTTGAGAGGAAACACGAGGCTAGTCGTTCAAGCTAGTAGACTTAGCTTCTGCACTATATTGCCCTACTATGAAGTTTTAAAACGATTATGATTCCGCTCTAAGAGGGAGACGGAGCTATACATAGCGAATAGCACTATCCCTTTTACATCATCGGAATTGGATGGCATAAGCACGACATAGTAGCTGTCCTGGTTCATGCTGGTGCCGGTTACATGATGCCAAGTAATAGGGCATTTTGACAAAAAATAATCTAATTAGTCCGTCAGATAGATTTACAAAAATATTGGACACGTATTTTCTCTTTTGTCACGTAAACAAAAAATTAGGACGCCGATTCGCCGGGCGATCAATTAATAAGCCGGCGTAGTTTAACAAAGTTCTCTACTATTTTCTGTGCTTCCTAATAATCATATTCTGGAACTAGTTCACTAACCCACATGAATAAACATTATCGCTTCGATTTGGGACTTCCAAAAGGTGTAAGGTCACTTCCTTTTTCCTACCTATGTACCCATTTAAATGAAATAAAGTCACACACGTATACATTAGAAGGTCGTTCAATGCAGGACGTTGGTGTTGTGCAATCGTTTGCATAGGCAACTATCGATTGCAACCTGCACCTTTGGCGGTCCTTTGGATAAGTCATTACGAAGCTTGCGTAGGTATGGTTTGCGGAGTAGGTAGATTAGTAGTGTGGCTAAAATGAGAAGGGGTCTTAAAAATCTATAACATCTGTCTATTCTTTTTTTTTTTTTTTGAAGGGGACCACTCGCAGTTCAGCACGCTAGGGCTGGTGACTGCTTAACCGGACTATCCTGTGGTGGCCTTAAATGACTCTAAGGCCCCCAGCCAGGGCTTACAAACTAAATTACAACTACATGACCGCTCGCTAGGGCATCCCCTGTGGGATACGGACCTCGGCTAGCGGCGTCATTTGGGAGGAACAGCAAGGGACAGGCTGGGTCATAACATTATTTGGGGAGTTTAGAACTACTGGCTCAGCGACACGGGCTGGCTCGGTAATCAAAGGTCGGGAAGGATCTTTACGGGGGCGTCGCGACGGGCCCCGTCGGCGGGGCTAAAACAATAAAGCTGAAGACCTTGTTTTGGGAACGGGGAATTCCTAAGGGAACGGGAAGGAACGGGTTAAACGTGTACGAAGTCGCAGGCAAAAACTACTACTAATATAATAAAGCCGAAGAGTTTGAACGCGCTAATCTCTTGAACTACCCTTCGATTTGGGATATGCGAAAAAAGCTAGTTGAGGGGAATCAGATGCCTGAAATTTTGGTAGTCTTAACAATCGATATCGTGTTACCTACCTAGGAACTAGGTTGTGGAAGATCAGATAGACCCCAACATAGTTTGGCTAACGGCATAGGTTAACTTGACTGGCCTGTTGGTCGAGTGGTTAGTGACCCTGACTGCCAAACCTGAGGTCGTGGGTTCGATTCCCACCCAGGACAAATCTTTGTGTGATGAGCATGATCATTTGTTCTGTGTCTGGGTGTAATTTATCTATAATATGTATGTATTTAGAAATATATAAGTATGTTTATCAGTTGTCTGGTTGCCATAGCACAGGCTCTGCCTAGTTTGGGATCGGATGACCGTGTGTGAGTTGTCCCAAGATATATTATATTATAGTTGGGAAAACGCTAGGCAGACGATGATAGTCAAGGAGAAGGTAATTTTTTTCGATAAGCGAATTTTGGTAACTCGGCTTTTGACATTACGTAAATTGTTAATGTGGTGTGTGTTGCTAGAAATAGGAAACTAATTACTTTGTGACTATAGAGGCTAGATGGAAAATCGATGAAAACGACTATTTAGATAAGCTCAGATATCGACCTGTGGAGCCCTAATTTCATTTTACCATTTGAACGCCAGAGCGTAAACGCATCGGCGTCCACCCGACGCCAAGCCACAAATTCGCCGTATTTTTTGTCACATATTTTGTACTTTTGGCGTACAGGGTAAGCTTTCGTTTGTCACATATATGTGACAATGGCGTTTAAAAGTTTAAAGAGAATAGAATAGGAAATAAACCATACAAGGTAATCAATATTACACCTATATTGCAACATTTGCAAATGATAAAGAAAATTAAGGTACGAAAACCCTCAAAACCGAAATCTTCACACGATAAATCTTGTATACCTTTGAAATTTGTTATTTTACTCATAGTTTTTTTTTTTTAAACCTTAACATGTAACTGTTTTCTTGTCCCTTAAATAAATAAATAAATTTGAAAACGTTACACGAAAAATCTTGCAAAAATAAATAATACAGTAAAAGACATACCTCTGACACCCGTCTGCACCCGTTTATACGACTAAACAAAGGTGTGAGAACCTTATCTCAGCTTTTATATAGACGCTTATCAACCCTTTCAGTTCAGCGATCAATACTTTTATCTCAAAGCTCGACGGTGTTGGTTTTACATTCGTATTATGTATGTTTTGTGTTCTATGTACCGAGGGGATTATGAGCGAAAATTATGCGTTATCAGCGGGGGTAGTAACCGGTTTTGGGGACGGGGTGAGATTATCACTGAATGGGGAAATAAATTAGTGATTGGTATTATTAGTTTACGGAAAAAATGTTTTGGGCAATTGAAAAATGTCGGGAGTAGTTGCCGTTTTGTCTGTATCATCATCATATCAGCCGAAAGACGTCCACAGCTGGGCATAGGCCTCCCCCAAAGGGTTTGCCATAATCGCCACGCTTTGCAGGCGGGTTGGCGATCGCAGTGTAGCTGTTGCAATGCACAGAGAGTGCTGCTGTCCATACTCTGGTAAGTCCCTTAGTCGCTTCTTGCGACACCCACGGGAAGTGATGGGATGGTGCTATTCTTTTACGTCCGACACCATACATACCATTTCTCTTTATAGGAAACGGGAACTAATTTGAAACGGGCACCTAGCTAAATTAAAATATTTGAAAAGTTGCCGCCCGCGGCTCCGCCCGCGTGATTGTCGAAAATTATCCCAAGCATATTCCCGGGATAAAAAGTATCCTATGTGTTATTCCTGACTATAATCTACCACTGTGCCAAATTTCATTAAAATCCATCCAGTATTTTTTGCGTGAAAGAGTAACAAACATCCATCCATACTTACAAACTTTCGCGTTTATAATATACTTAGTAGGATGTATTTGGCCTAATATAATATGATAAATAAGAGTAGTGTAGGTAACTATTTTTGGTGTACAATAATAATAATAATAATAATATCTTGGGACATCTCACACACGGTCATCCGATCCCAAACTAGGCAGAGCCTGTGCTATGGCAACCAGACAACTGATAAACATACTTATATATTTCTAAATACATACATATTATAGACAAATTACACCCAGACACAGAACAAATGATCATGCTCATCACACAAAGATTTGTCCTGAGTGGGAATCGAATCCACGACCTCCGGTTTAGCAGTCAGGGTCACTAACCGCTCGACCAACAGGCCAGGCCAATAAATAATAATCTGATCTATACGAAAGACAGGATGGTCCTGTCTAGTAGAAATCATGATTTTTATCGGGACTTCCATGAAATTTTCATATTTGTCAGACAGGACCAATTTTGGAATTTAGTGCAAAATATACAGTTCCGACAGATTTTAAGATAATTTCAAAGATTCAAAACATTTATTTATCTATACTAACAATAAAGCTGAAGAGTTTGTTTGTTTGTTTGAACGCGCTAATCTCTGGAAGTACCAGTCGGATTTGGAAAATTATTTTTGTGTAAGAGCCACAGTCATGAGGAATGCTATAGGCTATACGGGAACGGGAAAAACGGGATATGCGCGTAGAAAGTCGCGGTCAAAAGCTATTTTCAAATAAACCAATTACAGGCACTTTTGAATTTTCAAGGTCGGTCAGTCAAAAACATGAACGTTCACGTTCGAAAGCGTAGATCTCTATAGTGAAGAACGTGCAAGTAACTCCACGGAAACAATGTTATATTGTATTTAAAAAATCTTGGTATAATTATCCTTGTTGCTTTCCACATGTGAGGACAATGCAAAGAAAAAAGAAACTTATTACAATTCTAAATACCAATAAAGATTAAAATAAGCCAGTGGCAGTTAAGAGATGACCAGTCTCAACTCCATGACCTCATCCCACCGGCCCCCTTCTACCATCGGACATCTAGACGCACTGCAAGTTACCATCCCTACTTGTTGTTCTTCCACCAATTCGCACTAAACGTTTCCAAACGTCTTTTATAATGCGCACAGCAAAGGAGTGGAACTCTCTGCCTGCGTCTGTGTTTCCGAACGCATACAACCCTAATCTCTTCAAAATTTTTTCTAAAATTATTTACAAAATTATTGTCGACTTTGTCTCTGGTATTTATGACCTAGACTAGAGTCAAGAGCAAACCCATCTCAAATAAAAAAAACAACGGATTGCACTCCGGGAGTGCAATCCGGCAGAAGTGAAAACTTGAACATTAACGTTGTGCATTTTTGATATTTTGGAATGGTTAGCGAATAATTTCACGAATTGCATATGCATGCATTGAGGCATACATTTTCGCCGCGCGGTAGAAAGAGAGGGGGATATTACTTCCTCTCCTACGCCGCGCCGGCGGTCTACTCTACCCCCGTCTTACGAATTTTCGATCAGGTCACGTGTCCTGACGCGAGTTTAACATTTTTTACCCATCCCAAAAAGTGCACAACGCACCTAAAAAAATTTTCACTTCGAAAAAAAAAAACGGACGGCGCCCGTTCACGAACATGGATGTTCTATTACAGGAGTGGACATCCGTTTTTATTCCTTTTCCTAAACGTTGATAACAGAAGGTTACGTTAATGTTATTATTATTATTTATTTTTTTCGGACAACAGTGAGTTTATTAGTAAAAACTTACACACTATGTTAGTACACTAAATTAGGTGCAAATACACAATTAGTCAAATCATTCGAAATGAAATATTCAATTTAAATTACAATTTCATAAAATTATTATTGAAAATTAATTAACTTTCTCGATAATATGTGTACCTAATTATTATTTTTATTATTTATTCATAATCAAGTTACATGGCATACAATGACATACAAAAAGCGCTAACAAAGATTTAATATATATGATCTATTTAAAGCCTATTTAGCATTTCCCGTACCCAACCCTCTGACCCGATACATATCGACTATAACTTCCTTTTACTTAAACACACTTCACAAAATTAACATTCGTTAGAAATCATAAATATTTAGTGTTTCCTGTGACCCGCTGTGATTTCTGACGATTTATATGTGATAATATATTTTTTTTTTTAATTGGCTCCTGGACTATTTTGTGCCCCTTGTTCTACAAAGTATTTTAACATTTGCGTAAAAGTTCTCATCATCTGCCTAGCCTTTTCCCAATTATATTGGCGTCGGCTTCCAGTCAAACCGGATTTAGCTGAATACCATTATTTCACGCGGAGCGGCTGCCTACCAGATCTCCACAACCCATTGACTGGGTAACACGGTACTTATTTGGAAGACTGGAGTCGGATTTACAGGCTTCTGAAAATCCGTCCCTAAATAAATAAATAAATCCGTAAAGACTTGCAAGGATAGAGAACGTGCACGACGAAAGCTCTGCCACCTGGTGGCGCAAATACGAATCATTGACGCAAACAATATTTGACATTAACACTTCATGCACACTGCACTTCACGTCGGGGTCACCAGTATAGAGGTATGCGGTACAGAGAGTAAAGTCCTGCATACCTCCACTGAAAATTTGAGGATCCTCCAACCAGACGGTTGTTGTGTCTGGTGGGCAACTGCCCAATGGTAGATATTCGGACTGTTGTATATGTTCAAATCGCACGGACAACTTTGCTTGCGCGATGCAGGATTTCGATGTTAGTTCGTCGTAGATGGCGCTGCGGTTCTTTTTGTTGCTATAAAAATTTCGCTTCTTAGTTTTTTATGTGTGTTTTATGCCGCTACAAAGTAATCACATAGTTAAATAAGTGCAAAAATAACATTTAACTAAGTGAAAGTGAATTGTTGCATGTCTGGATGCTCGCATGTCTGGATGCTCGAACACATCATAGAAAAAGCCAAAGGTGCAAAATTCTATCACTTACCCTTAAATAGTACTCACTTTCCACGGTTATGTGATATACAAAATAAAAAAAAACGAGAAAAGTGGATAAATGCAGTAAAAAAACATATGCCATGTAATATGTGGAGTGGAACTCTCTGCCTGCGTCTGTGTTTCCGAACGCTTACAACCGTAATCTCTTCAAAATTAGAGTGAACAGGCTTCTTCTGGGTAAGCTCGCTCCATCGTCGACTTTGTCTCTGTCATCTATGACCTTGACTAGAGTCAAGAGCAAACCCATATTAAATAATAAAAAAATATATGTGTGTATGAGTTTCAAAAACATTTACAAGTAACTAATAATGTTATTTGTAAAAATAGCTGAGGTTTGTATGTAGTAATATATCCTCCTTGCCGATTTCGACAACGGCGACCCCATATGACTATTTCCTAGCGTGTGCCCTAATATGACTTGCTAGAACGAATTTGATTTTAAATACCCTATCACAGCTAAGGCAATACAGCTGACCGGCGGAATTAAAAGTATAATTATATGACCATCAAACCCAACGAAACACGCCAAATACGTATGCAGTAATACTATTCAATACAAACAAATCTCTAAGTACATAAACATAACGCCAAATAATTTTGTTTACATAAATAATAAGTACCTGGAAGACCGCGACCGAGCTTTGCTTGGTTTTTTGGTAAACGTTTTCTAAAAATGAAACCTTTTTATCGCCCCCGAAACCCCCTGCATACTAAATTTCATGAAAATCGTTGGAGCCGTTTCCGAGATTCAGATTATATATATACATACTAGCTGCCACCCGCGGCTTTGCCCGCGTGAATGTCGAAAATTATCCCAACGAAACATACTCCTGGGATAAAAACTATCCTGTCCTTTTCCGGGACTCAAACAATATCTATACCAAATTTCATCTAAATCGGTCCAGCTGTTTGCGCGTGATGAAGTAACAAACATACACACACACACAAACTTTCGCCTTTATAATATTAGTGTGATGTGATAGTGTGATATACAAGAATTGCTCGTTTAAAGGTATTAGATAGATATAGAGAAAAAAATTACCTGAAAAACGAGTTCAAAAAATTCTTTACAGTTATTTAGACACCATAAACGTTATAAATCTTCGTTTGAGCTACAATTTTGCCAGTTATTAGTGCATTTTCATTATTCCTGATTTTTTCTTCTACTTTTAAGAAATACCCGGACTCGAACAGTTCTTGGCCTTTTGACATATTCTGGTCACGCTGACGATCATTATTAATCGGCCCGAACCGACATTCTATCGTTTTAATCATAATAAAAACGATTTAAATATAATATAAACATAAGCAGTTCAGCACACTACTGCGAGGGGTCAACGTCCAAAAAAAAGACGGCAACACAGGACTGAAAAGTTTCTTTTTTTAACCACGCTGTGGCTCTGGTGTCGATTCGTGCTGCCACCTATGGTTCAAAATTCAAAAATTCAAAAGTCATTTATTCAAATAAGGCTGAGTGCCAGCACTTTTTGAACGTCAAAGTTCTACATAAAGACAGTCCCCCAAAACGCCCGCCCGTCACCACTTCCTAGTGTTTTAGCTGGGAAGAAGAAGTGGCGCAACAAACTCCCCAGCAACGGTTCTTGCACGTTCCCTGTCTACAAATGACAGCCGGGACCAAACGGCTTAACGTGCTTTCAGAGGCACAAAGGAGTCTCGGTATTTAAAGATGGTCACCCATCCACAGACCAATCCGGGCAAGCGTTGCTTAACCTTGAAGATCGATCCGTGCGGTTAACCTATTATGCACAAAAATAATAATGTGGAACTACTGATAACAAGTTCAACATTACTTCCATTATTTTCAGATTCTTTTAAAACGGAACTAGTGATAAAAAAAAAACAGTAGTTCCATCGTGGAACTGTTACTGGTACTAGTGACAATGAAGGAATATATCTACCTATTCTAATATAATACTATCTTTTGATCGCAACTTCATACGCGCATATCCCGTATGTTCCCGTTCCCGTAGGAATTTCGGGAAAACCTCCCCTGGAGTGTGGAGCGAAGCTACATGCCAAATTTCAGCTTTCTACGACCAGCAGTTTCGGCTGTGCGTTGTCTATCAGTCACACATTAAAAAGTGCTTGTAATGGTTTAATTGAAATAAATTATTTGAGTTTTGAGTTTGAGTAGTGTAGCTGTTACAATGCACAGAATCACCGAGCATGCTGCTGCCCATTCTCTGGTGAGTCCCTTAGTCGCCTCTTACGACACCCACGGGAAGTGATGGGTGCCATTCTTTTACGTCCAACACCACACAGAACAATAAAACAACGCGACTTTAATTAATTAGAAAAATAATATAAATTAATGACTGACGTCAGTAAGTCACATGTTTAACATTATTTATATACATTATGTATTTATGTGTGTAGTATCGTGTCAAAGAAAACAAAGAATCAATCTAAACTAATAATAAAGAAGTCAAGCTGTTGGTACATTTGTAAAAAGTAGACACAGAAATCTGCTTCATAGAAAAAAAAATGATTATTTCAATTAGGTACAATAGGCATTTTAGTACATATTATTATTTTTTTTTTTTTTAACGATGGGAAATCATCAAATGACTTCTTCCGCTCTGGATGGAGCGGAAGGGCGTGTCAGACTCTTAGTGACTAAAACTCATCCGTGTTCCTTCTAAAGCCCTTTGTGTTCCAGGGCCGCGGTGACTCTTTCGAACAAATTCCGCAACCATGTTGATACATATTATTGAAGATCACCTTTTAAACAAGGAATTGCTTGTATTAGGAGGAAATACTTTGTAAAACGTAGAAGTGGCAACGTTTTGGGCCACTGAGGATATCTGAGATCTGAGATACTGCCGTGCAGCGCAAGAAGAATATTTTTTTCGCTGATAGAAAATCTACAATCATTGTCATGGGCTACTTTTCAATTCCATATTTGTTCTTTTGGGATAGACGACCAGAAAATGCTTTTAAATTATAATTTAATGTTTGAATTAAGGTCCTCTGAAGTCGCTAGCAAACGATGTCTGGCAGGAATTATCATGTTTAAAAAAAAAACGGTTTGCACTCCGGGAGTGCCGGCAGAAGTGAAAACTTGAACATTAACGTTGAGCATCTTTGATATTTTGGAATGGCTAGGGAATAATTTCGCACGAATTGCATATGCATGCATTGAAGCATACATTTTCGCCGCGCGGTAGAAAGAGAGGGGGATATTACTTCCTCTCCTACGCCGCGCCAGCGGCCTACTCTCCCTCCGTCTTACGAATTTTCGATCAGGTCACGTGTCCTGACGCGATATTATTATTTTTTTTAACATTTTAAAATTTTTTACTCATCCCAAAAAGTGCACAACGGCGCTAAAGAAGTTTTCACTTCAAAAAAAATATTATGATGCTGGGTTCAACCAATAATTAAATACTACTTAGTAACTCGAATTCCCTTTCCCAGTACTATATTACTTCTGTGGTTTTTTTGTACTTGTACGATAGCACAAGATACAGAGGTTAAGAAGGAAAAAGGGAAGGCCATTCTCCAGGAGTGGGACACAAATTAGGCTAGTAAAAATACTTAAATCTATTTACTAATAATAAAGCTGAAGAGTTTGTTTGTTTGTTTGTTTGAACGCGCTAATCTCTGGAACTATCAATCGGATTTGGAAAAATCTTTTTCTTTATGATAGCCACATTTATGAGGAAAGCTACGTGCGTAACGAGCGAACGAAGTCACGGGCAAAAGCTGAAGAGTTTGTTTGGTTGAACGCGCTAATATCAGGAACTACTGGTTCGAATCGAAAAATACTTTTAGTGTTGGATAGCCCATTTATGGAGGAAGGCTCGCACATCACGCTACAACCAATAGGAGCCGAGCATCAATGAACCGTTGCAATATGTGACGCGGCCAAAGTCGCGCGGGTCAGCTAGTGTTATGTATAAAATCTTACCTCAGACTGCAAAGAAGCTTGCAGCTCATCGACTGACTTCTTCAGCAATGCAATCTGTAAAGAGCAATTAGCACTTTTAATTTATTTTTTATTTTTTTCTTGAAAGAAGTAAGAAAGAAAAAACATCATGCGTCATGCTCTTTGCGTTTAAGTACGCCAAAGAGCATGACGCCAACCAAAAAAAATATATTCTATTCTATTCTATTCTATTCTACTCTAATCTATTATATTCTATTCTATTCTATTCTATACTATTCTATTCTATTCTATTCAACCAGGCAAGTGCGAGTCGTACTCTCACACGAAGTATGGGAGCCCTCTTTCATTTTTAATTTAATTTAATTTTGTTATTTATTGTTATAGCGGCAATAGGAATACACACTCTGTGAAAATTTCAACTGTCTGCCTATTACCGTTCTTGAGACGGATAGCGGGGGCTTAGTAGTAAAATTAAACAAAATAAGTGGCTTCAGGTTGGTACTGTAATTCGTTTTCACATAATTTAAAATAGCTTACAGAATCTGATGATTCAAAGTTTTAATAATTTCTAGAAATCAATTTAATCGAACACTGTAATAATAAATAAAACTCTCTTTCGATAATTCACAATTCACTGCTGTGAAAATGTGTTAATTTTGGCACACATTTCTTATTTTGCGGCAAGTTAATAAAAGTCACTAATTTCACTTATAGACTTTATTAAATACGACTGTTTTCAATATTATTATCTTAACGTTTTTGGGAATTTCAACTTTAAATAGGGTAATGAGAGTGGGAACTTTCGTTAAATTCTTTGTTCTTTGAAGCCGATATCTACTTATAAAAAAAAAATGTTGCGAAATAATAAAAAAAAAAAAGTGTGTTTCTTGTTACTTTCCCGCGTCTGTGACAGGAAAAGCGTCATAATGCCAGTTACATACGCTCGTTTAACATAAAGACAGAGGTACGTAAACACCCACTTGCGATGCCAATACATTCCACTCTGACCTATTGGTGGCGCGCATTTAAATCGCTTCCAAATTTGAATTTCAAAACGCAGCCGCGCCATTGGTGAGCTTGTCTTTTTTTTTTCGAACATCGATGACAAGGTTTTTTCATGCTTGGTTTGTGTAATATTGTGCGAAATGCAATTTATAAATGTCAAGCTGTGTCGTTGACTATCGCGACCCAGCGCTGGTCTTAACGCCACAATTGCGGCGGTAAGGCCCCTCTTTGGGGAGCGGCTGGAGAGGCGCCACGGCGTCCTCACCTTCCGCCTGACGCAGGTACACGTATCGGACACGGCTGTTTCGGGAGGTACCTGTTTCGGTTTAAGCGGGAGGACACGCCCGGGACTGTGAGGATCGCCCGGAGGACACGGTGGAGCGAGCGAGCGTTGGATGGCTCGCTGTCCGATCACCACCAGGCCCGGGCCGATGGCGCGTTGTGTTTCACGCACGCCTTAAAGAGATGTCAGCATAGAAGACGGGGCCCGCTAGGGCTGGCCCTAGCAAGCAACCCTGGCAAGCTCTGGAGCTTGCCAGGGTTGCGGAATTTGTTCGAAAGAGTCGACGGGCCCTTGAACGCAACGGGCTTTAGAAGGAACACGGATGGGTTTTAGTCAGTAAGAGTCTGACACGCCCTTCAGCTCCACCCAGAGCGGAAGAAGTCATTTGATGATTTCCCATCATTAAAAAAAAAAGCTGTGTCGTTTTTGGCCCAGCTTAATTTCACGGGAAGATTTACAACTTCCAAAAAATCATCGCCCATTTAACGCTTTTTGAGATACCTAAGCTAAAAAACCTCTTCCTTCAAAGATAAAAAAGATCTCTCTCAGAATGCTCCCAAAATGTCATGCTTCCCAGTGGTTAAGACTGTCAGAAAATTTAATAAGTTTAAGAACTTGATATTTAGGAACACAGTGCTGCGTTCCAAAACAAAAATCGCCGACATCACACAAAAAGCAGCCAAACTAAAGTGGGACTAGGCCGGCCACGTCTGCCGGATGTCGAACGGTTCAGGGGCTAAAGCAATCACAATGTGGGTCCCATAAAATGCCCGACGACATCGCGGGAGACCCAGGCGAAGATTGCGAGACGAGCTTGACGCCTATCGGCCAGATTGGTCCAGACTTGCCCAAAGCCGGGAGGAATGGAAGGAAGAAAGAGAGGCCTTTGCCCTGCAGTGGGATACAATTGGCTAAAAATAAAATAAAAATAAAGAACTTGATATAACTATAATAGTAAGTATATTATTGTGCGTGTTATTCTTAAGTGAGTATTAATGCCCAGCCTATCCTTTCACAGTTCTTTTAACTTTACAGACTAATATGTCGCTGTGGAGTTTGTTGCGCCACTTCTTCTTCCCAGCCAAAACACTAGGAAGTGGTGACGGGCGGGCTTTTGGGGGACTGTCTTTATGTAAAACTGAAGTTTAAAACGTACAGGCTCACAACCTTATATGAATAAATGCCTTTTGATTAAGATTTTCAGAATCTGATCTTCAGAAGTTAACGCAATGCTTTGAGCGCCTGTCAGTCAATCAGTCATCGGTCAGTCAACTGTAAATGTTTTATGAATAGATGTAAAACGGTAACTTCTAGTGCACGTGTATCTGACTATTTTACAAAATGGTATTCTTGTCCCATATTCGCTTCCTAGTTTTAATCAATTGTAATCGAATCTTCTATTATTAGTATTTAGGACGCATGTGAAACATTTGCCTTGTAGGTAATAATTTTTAAACAGCTAAATCTTCGGTTACATTGTGTTGTTATAAATTGCTGGGAAATTAGTCGAACGATGATTTTGTAGTTGCTTCTAATATTTTTATAACCAAACTAGTGGCCGGCCGGATGTAATTTTTTTTTCAACATTTTCTGTCTTTAGAACCTTCTCCTGACAATAACAAACACAACAAAAAAAGAATTAGCGAAATTGGTCGAGCCGTTCACGCGTGATGCCGTGACCAAGGGAAATAGGGATAATTTTTTATATACACTGGTCATCACAAAAATCGGCCCACCCTGTTTTTGCACTATTACTTGTTATGGGTTCATAAATAACAGGTTTCGAACTGTTCTACTTATTTCTAGGGTCAGATAAGATGTTTGACATATGGGTACCATAAATCTAAGTGCATTTGAGGGTACTTAAAACAATTTTTTTATCATAAACTGTTCTTAGTGCGATTTTGCTTGTTTATGTAGAGACACAGTTGAGCGTTATTTCTCTGCCGGAACAAAGTTTAAAACGGTGAATTTGTTAATTACGATAATTTTACGGACTAACACTGTATTTTTGATCGATTTTGTTTGAAAATTATGGATACTACTGAAGCTGAGGCTGCTCAAGTTGTGGTCCTACTGCAACAAGGCTTAAGTCAACGTGTTGTGGCCCGCAGTTTAAATCTGAGCCGATCAGCGGTTCGGCGAGTATACCAAAGGTTTCTGGAGACTGGCGAGTATCGGAGAAGACCAGGATCAGGAAGACAAAGGGTCACAAATGAGAGAGATGATCGATTTATAGTGACATCAGCTCTCAGAAATCGTCACCTTTCCGGTGTTGACCTTCAGCGACGCTTACGTGAAGTGCGCGGGGTGGCAATAAGTGACAGTACTGTGAGACGGAGACTTCGTGAACAGAATTTAAGACCACATAAGCCAGCAACTGGACCACAACTGACCACAGCTCATCGACAAGTGAGACTTCAATTTGCGCGGAATCACCTCAACTGGACTATAGACCAATGGGCATCAGTTCTCTTCTCTGATGAGAGCCGCATGACTTTATACGGTTCTGATGGGCGTCGCAATGTCATGAGACGACCAGGAGAGCGTTATGCCCAGTTCTGCATACAAGAAACCGTCAGTTACGGTGGAGGCTCGGTAATGTTTTGGGGTGGTATTTCTTTGACTGGGCGCACCGAGCTTGTTTTTATCAGCAGGGGTGCTCTAACTTCTGCACGTTACATAACGGAGATCCTGGAAGATCATGTGATGCCTTATGCTGGTTATATCGGAGAAGAATTTGAGTTAATGCACGATAATGCACGGCCACACGTAGCGCACATTGTCACTCAGTACTTAAATTATGTCGGCATTAGGGTTATGCAGTGGCCAGCCAAAAGTCCGGATCTCAATCCCATAGAGCACACGTGGGACACGCTAAAACAGAAGGTGAGAGCTAGGGAACCAGCCCCCACAACCTTAGAAGATCTGGAAACGGCTATTAAGGAAGAATGGGACCGAATTCCTCAAGGGACCGTTAAAATTTTAATCAGATCCCTAACACGGCGAATGCAGGCTGTCATAAGGGCAAGAGGAGGAAATACAGAATATTAAAGTGAAAGATTTATCCCCATAAGTTTTAAGAATTAAAAATTACAGTGACTTGAAAACCAGTGAAAAAATCGGGTAAAAATTATTGATTTTAATTTTATTGCTGAAATTGTTAAGTTTCATCTTGTTATTAGTTTTTTATGCGTAAATTGTACACTTCTGGACACATCTATTGACCCACCTTAGAGTTTAGGTTTCGATGGGGGCCATCGAAACCTAAACTCTAATCTACCGAAATATGATTGCTAGATTGAACAAAAACTGTTGATGCAGTTTTAAACCTGATACATTTTACCATCTTTTTCGATCGTATTGTTTTAAATTTGAATTCAGAATACCATACGACATGGAGCTACGCCTAACAAGTCGGATATGCGCCTTGTTAAAGGCAATTGATTTTTGAATAAAAAACATGTTTTATCAAATAAAGGTTTAATTTAATAACGCGTGTTGCCTCTATCACTACTCACCACAGCTCTCATACGATTAGGCATAGAGTTTATCAACCGCTCTATGCAATTTTGAGGGATCATCTCCCATTCCTCTTCTATGGCAGTTTTCAACTCCTGCATCGTCTGGGCAACTGGCTGACGAGCCCTAACACGTCTTTTTAGCTCGTCCCACATGTGCTCAATGGGGTTCATGTCTGGGCTTCTGGCTGGCCAGTCCATAACTGTGATGTTCACATCCCGAAGATATTCCCTGACGATGCCGGCCGCATGGGCTCTTGCATTATCATGCATAAAAAGGAAATTTGGGCCCACATAGTCCGCGTATGGTATCACGTGAGGTTCTAAGCACTCACGAATGTACCTTTCAGCATTTAATGTTGGCAGCCGTGGTCCTGTAACAACCTCAAGTTGAGTTTTGCCGCTCGCGGATATACCGCCCCAGACAGTCCATGAGCCACCGCCATAAGCAACCCTCTCTTCAAAGCAGCATTGTGCGAAACGCTCTCCCTTACGTCGGTAGACCTTCTTCCTTCCATCATTGCCATGTAACACAATTTTAGACTCATCAGAAAAGAGTACACGGCTCCAATCTTGCTGTGTCCAATTTAAATGACTGCGTGCGAAATGAAGGCGCGCTGTTCGGTGGGCTCGCGTTAGTTTGGGCCCATTAGCTGGCTTGTGTGGTACCATATCGCGTTCTTTTAACCTTCTCCGAACAGTTCGAGCGCTCACAGATACTCCGTGGAAGTCGCGAAGTTGGTTTTGTATCTCAATGGAGGTAAGGTGACGATTTCTCAAGCTGGTCGTCACGATGAATCGATCCTGCCTTTCAGTTGTGACCCGAGATCGTGGCCTTCCTTGGCGACGAACAAAGCCGCCAGTCTCTAGGTACCTCCGATAAACATTTCGGACCGCAGATCGACTTAAATTAAGTTGAGCACTCACGTTTCTTTGGCTGTGTCCGGCCTGAATAAGTGCCACAGCTTGGGCGGCGACTTCAGGTGAAGTATCCATAGATTATTGATAGAACCTCACCTTAATGTTAAGAATAAGTAATGTTTGTTGCAAAACCAAAGATATCAATCACTTTTTCAAGAATTAAATCCAAGTAAACCAATAAAACCAAGTTTTCTTAGTATTCGATTGTTTGATATCAACAAACAGGCTCCAAATTGTCTTTTGTTTCTTTAAATTCTGTGTTCGAAATTCAAAAAAAGACTATTGAATGAAATTGTGAATGTGCCAGGTTCAAAACTGCATAAAAACTTTTTGCTCGACCTAATATAAAATTTTAGCTAGGACCAAACGAAACTGAAAATACAAGGTGGGCCAATAGATGTGTCCAGAAGTATAAAAATAAACAAAATTAATCAAAACAAAACAGTTGTAAGACAATTATTTCATTCAAAATTAAAAAATGTGGGAATATCGAAAAACATTCGGGTGGGTCGATTTTTGTGATGACCAGTGTATATATAGATTATTATGCGAGCAAAAATATACAAAACATGTTTTTTCTTTCTTTTACGTAGGTAAATCAAGAAAACTGTTTCAAGTTTGGAATAAGCCTGACTTAATACTACCCAAAAACTAAATAACCCTGATGTAGAAAACGCTGCAAAAAAAAAACACAAATCGACAACTTACTTTATATTTTGTTTTTTGATTAATTTAATTTCTTATCTAATTTATCTCATTCAGTGTGTCTGTATTAATTGATGGTTTCTAATAATTGTTTCGTTTGATTTAATATTATTATTTATTCTCGATTGTTTATTGATAATTTGATTATGATTTAAGGACATTTATAATTACTGTTTTTTCTATTTTTATTTCTGCTTAGATTTGTCAGGTTTTGTTAACATATATATTTTGTTTTTTTAATAATATTTCAATTTTGTTTTGGACATACCAATAACTTGTTTGTGTGGTTTTTTAAACTGTTAGGTCAAGTTGGTTATAATGATAAATAAATAAACTTAATATAAACCACATCAAAACACAAACACAAAAGAATACATTAACGACTCACCCTTGCATAATTTTGTCACAAAATCTTTTTTTTTTTTCACCCAAATCATGAAGCCTCATTGGTTTGTGTGAAAAATTCGAAAAAATAAATCGTCAGGTAAATAGTGTCGGTAGGTGTGCGACAAAAACAAGAATCAGCAGTGTTTAGCAATGGTGATTTCATGGAAAACTGGTGATTAACATAGAAACTGGGACACGCATTATAATCGCAGATTGGGTTTTTGACAAATCGGACACTTTTTTAGGGTACCGTGTGATGAGGTACCGGTGACCACGTGTAGAATAGATGGACTTCAATCTATTATTCAAGTGTGTGCTTCTACAAATAAGGGTACGTAAGGGAGGCTATTCGGTGGGTAAGGCAAAGCCTTCGCCCCAACCGCCATTACAAGAGAAGACGCCTCGGGCGATTCCCGGCCACCGTAGGTGCGGGCCTGCGGACGGCGAGCGTTGGGTGGCTCGCTGTCCGATCACCACCTGGCCCGGGTCGATAGCGCATTGTGTCTCACGCGCGCCTCTAAGAGATGTCAGCATAGAAGACGGGGCCCGCTAGAGCCAGAGCCAGGGTTGCGGAATTTGTTCGAAAGAGTCACCGCGGCCCTGGAACGCAAAGGGCTTTAGAAGGAGCACGGATGGGTTTAGTCAGTAAGAGTCTGACACGCCCTTCCGCTCCCCCCAGAGCTGAAGAAGTCACTTGATGATTTTCCATCCTTAAAAAAAAAAAGGGAGGCTATACGGTATACCCTGTTTACGAAACTAGAATACTGATAAATTGTATCGTTGCCTGCAATATAATGCTAACAAAATCCTTATTAATTAAACAAAGCTGAAGAGTTTGTTTGTTTGAACGTGCTAATCTCTAGAACTACCAGTCTGATTTCAAAAATCCTTATTGTATATGATAGCCACAATCATGAGGAAGGCTATAAGGGAACGAAAAAAACGGGATATCCGCGTAGGAAGTCGCTGGTAGAAGCTAGTAATGTTATAAATGTCCGAAAGTGAATTTGTTTGTATGTCACGCATTCACGTCTAAATCACTTAAAACCGATTTTGATAAATTTTGGTACAAAGATAGATGGAGCCATGGATACGGTTAATAATTTAAGCGGCTTCAACACAAGCGAGGCCGTTAGCAAAAGCTAGTTTCTTATGAAAATAAGTTTAATATTCATTTACTATTAATACTCAATACTCAAACTTTATGTGCATTCCACAATGTGTACTTGGTGGTTAATTTAAAAAATATACTGTGATCATTATGGACCCTGTCGGGCACAGCAAAAAACAAATATTATGTAGGAGAGAGAAAGCTTTAAATAGCTAAACTTATATTTAAAATAAATCCAATAATACCATATTAGGGACTCTTTATACCTTATATTTTATCATTTAAATATACTATTATAGCATTTTTAAATTAAAGATTGTTTTAGTGTTTTATGAATATATTTGTTTTTATAAGTTCAGGTATTCGACATCACATACGGACTTGTTGAATGTATTTTTAGTCGAGAATTTGGAATGTGTTAAAATGGCAGGTCCCAGAATTGACGTTCAAAGTAGTTTTTTTTTTTAATAAAATCAAATCAAAAGACATTTATTCAAATTAGGCTGAGTGCCCGCACTTTTTGAACATCAAAGTTCTACATAAAGACAGTCCCCCGAAACGCCGGCCCGTCACCACTTCCTAGTGTCTTAGCTGGGAAGAAGAAGTGGCGCAACAAACTCCCCAGCAACAGTTTGTCTGGCTGCTGGCATAAACTGTTTTGTACCCAGGTCAAACTATCGTCAGGGGTTGCGGAGTTTGTTCGAAAGAGTCACCGCGGCCCTGGAACACAAAGGGCTTTAGAAGGAACACGGATGGGTTTTAGTCAGTAAGAGTCTGACATGCCCTTCCGCTCCACCCAGAGCGGAAGAAGTCATTTGATAATTTCCAACCCTTAAAAAAAAAAGCTATCGTCAGGAAAGAATAAATCTACCACCCATGCTTTGTACGATGGTCAAACCTCTGACATCTGTCAATTCTGACAGTCAATCATAAGTTTAGTTCTTGATCTTTAGTATAATTCCTGCAGCCTTCATTAAAATAATATTTGACGGAACCATCCCGTATATAACTGAACATATTCCCAGTATTTCCTCCCGACCCATCGCCAGGAGGTCTTTGGCCTCAATTTGCGTAATATTGGGAAAATTCAAATGAGCTCAAGACTGGGACAAACGATTCAGGTTGAATGATGATGTCTGACATATTCGCGAGCTTCAAACTGTTCGAAATCATAGTGTGAACCGGTGGAAAACCCTGAAAATGTCAACGGTTTTTGTGACGTTGTATTACCATATTGTGTGAATGGGAATAGTGAATAAGAAACGGTTTTTTTTGTTCTGGACACCGCTACAGGTTTTGTCATAATTTCCAGTCAACAAAGACAATTTTGAAGTTCTTCTAAAGTCAAAGTCAAAACGTTTATTTCAATTAGAACGTCATCATTTACAGTTCAGTAAAATAATAATATTACATTAATAAAGTGACTCTACTGTCCATTCGGAAAGGTAGATTCTTATGGAGAAGAACGGACAAGAAACTCCATAGTTACTCTTTTCAAATAATGATTCTACAAAATTTAGTAGGTATACAAAAATTAATTTAATATTACGTGAGGACGATGCACCCAGAGTATGCTACTTATAAGAACAAAGTATTACCAGCAGAGGTAAACTTATTCATTTTCCTAAGAAATTTAGGTAAATGGTACTCACATATTTACAAATATTGGAACCATTAATTAAACAGTGTGCGAGTCAACAGAAAAATAAAAACACAAAAAAGAAACAGTATATCTATAAAGTTAATACATAAATCAACCAGCTTCCTTCAAGTGTTGCTAAAGAATTAAAGAGGTTTCTGCACCGAAATGATGACACAATGAATAGGAAGTTTATTCATATTACAGAGACCAGGCGACTTGTAAGTTTTTCAAGTTTAGTCTAGAGGATAAACTCACAGGCATTGCTTTATTTATCATTTATTTTATTAGCTTTAATTACTACCTGCACTTACAGTACGAACCAACACGTACAGAGAGTCCTAGTCTAAAAATTGAAAAGTTACACACACAAAAATTAACAAAAAAATACAGAATAACACATTATTTACCAATATTAAAAACACACAATTTGGTAATGGCGTGTGATCGATGAAAAGCCATGAATATCTACTCTCGGGAGGATATGTCGACAGTTGCGATTTTCAGAGCGACGATTGATTTGTGCCTGTTGTTTTTCGCCATATAATTTGAATTGCCAATTTTTCGTAGACCTCGGTCATATGATAGATAGATCTATTCATAATTCTACGTATTGAATAAACAGTTTTTTATCTTCTTTTAAGGATGGTAAATCATCAAATGACTTCTTCCGCTCTGGGTGGAGCGGAAGGGCTTGTCAGACTCTTACTGACTAAAACCCATCCGTGTCCCTTCTAAAGCCCTTTGCGTTCCAGGGCCGCGGTGACTCTTTCGGACAAATTCCGCAACATTGAATACAGTTGTAATAACCTTACAGAAGGCTAATTTCCGTACCAAAAAATATTCAAATTTAAATCGCAATATCATCTTACTATATCAAGAAGTGGAATTCCCCGCCAGTAGGATGTGTTTCCTGATAGCTACAACCTGAGGTATTTAAGTCAAGAGTGAATAAGTTACTTCTAGACAAGCGTGCTCCATCGTCGACCACATCACCGTTTACCATCAGGTGAGGTAGTGGTATAATTCATGCCTATTAGAGATGGGCTGAGTGATGATTTTTCTGTATCAATGACTGCGTGACAATGACAAAAAAATATCGATGATGGGAACAATGACAAAATCATCAATGATTTTTTTTTGAGCACAACATCACGGGCCACGGCACTTCAATTATGAGTAATGAATGAGTAGATGCTGAAATGATCGCGGAACGGTGTAAAGGCTTAGTGACTTTATCATTTGTTATTTAGTAGTAGGCTAGGCATGGGACGACTTTGTGAGTTAGACCGCGAAAGTTTTCGAGAGTTTACAATCTCTCAAGTTATTTTATAATCTTACGGAGTTTGCTATTTTCCGGTGACATATACGTGACAATGGCGTTCAAAAGGTTTAAACATGTTCCATAAGGCATAACTCAACTGAATATCAACCTTAAATAACTTGTTAAAGCCAGCATCGTAATCCAAGCTCGGTTCGGCACAGGTTCGGCCGAAAGCTGTGCCTTATCAAGACTTATCGTTGGGCAAACAGCGATACCGTATCTACCCTACCAACGGCCATCGGGCCTCGTGTGGAGCGTGTGGCGGGTCGGGCTTTAGAAACAGCGATTTTAAGTCAAGAGTGAATAGGTTTAGATGAGATTGTGGTCAATAGCAAATCAATAAATAAATCAAAGAATGTATATTATAACACTAGCGGACTCAAACAAAAAAAACACAAAATAAAACTATGTTTGAGATTTAAACTTCATAATATATTTTGGCATCTGCCTTAGACGAGCCCCGATACAGGAATACCATATAAAAACAAAACATATTTTTATATTCCTAATTCAAATTCTCTTTTACTTTTAACAGACGCTTCCAAGCCAGCCAAGGAGATCCTCCTGATAATATAGTACCTCATCATGATCATATGAGCCGAAAGACGTCCACTGCTGGACATAGACCTCCCCCAACGAGGGCGGATTTGCCATAATCACCACGCTTGGCAGACGGGTTGGTGATCGCAGTGTAGCTGTTGCAATGCACTGAGAATGCTGCGTCTGCTCTGGTCCCTTAGTCGCCTCTTACGACACCCATGGGAAGTGATGGGATATATGTATAGGTATGGGATTATAGTACCAAGCTGTCATTAAATAAGGCCTGTGGATCGCGAACAATGATGTGGTGTTTTCATTATATTGGGGAAGGACACGTAGCTGTTTGTAAAAAGACATAAGACCATCGACTATGAATCTGCCTAGCCTTTTTCCAACTACGTTGGGGTCATCTTTCAGTCTAACTGGATGCAGCCGAGTACCAGTATTTTACATCGCATTTTGGGGAGTGTGCGACGGAATTGCATAGTTTAATTCCACAAGCCCGTTCCATCATCGGACCACAAGACATACAGCGATGCGCCACCAGTACATGGTGGACATCCCACCCACACGCACAAAACGTTTTGGGAACACATTCATTGTGCGTACAGCTAAGGAGTAGAATTCCCTGCCAGAGTCTGTGTTTCCTGATAGCTACAACCTGGGAGTGTTTACGCCAAGAGTGATTAGGTTACTTTTAGGCAAGCGTGCTCCATCTTTGACCACATCATCGCTTACCATCGGGTGAGATAGTGGCCAAACGCGTGCTTTTCAAAAGTAAAAAAAAGAAACATGGAGCGACTGCGTAACTGACCTCTACAACCCAGTAGCTGGGTAACACGATACCCCCTGGCAAGACTGATGTCATATTTTCTGTAACAACATTAAGGATTCAGGAAAACATTAGATTGGGGTGGTGACTGAACATTTTTGAGAACGATGGGTCCACGATGTAATAGCTCAAAGATGTGGAGAAATACAGTTTTTTAGGAAGCGGTGGGGAGGCGCTTAGGGCAAGGACTCGTTCGAGGTGGCCCGGGAAAAGAATACCTGGAAAAATTTGGGGAAGCCTTTGGGCGTACAGGCTGAAAAAAAATGCTTGTCTACAGGTGCAACACCAAACTCGCTCATTTAGTGGCCACACCGTAGTTAGTTTATGGGCCAGTAGTACCTAGAAACTTTATCTCTATCCGATCACACATGCTAGAAAGAGAGGTCAACTACATACGTACGATATTATTTTTATAACAGTAATATACACAGCGGTGGAGTACCAATAATTTCCATGTGAAATTTACCCCTAACAGGCGTTGTTAAATACACTGTAGTATTAATATAAAAGTCCCCGAGAGAGTTCAAACAAAAAAAACACTTATACTGACTACGGTCAAGATTCATGATTCTATCTTATTCAGTTTAGGAATCTGGATCGTTACAATTGACAATTATTACCTAGATTTAAAGTTTTCTATTCCGCATCATCGGACTACTAGTGAAGTACAGAATCATTTATGGTGCTTGTACACGGTGCAAGTAACTGAAGCAAGTAGAAGCACGGGTTATTTGCGCGAGCAATATACTTGCACAAGTTAATCGCTTGTGCTTGTACACGGTGCAAGTACCTGGAGCAAGCAAGGCGCGGGTTACTTTCGTCTCTTCACAAAAATAAAATTGAAAGTTGAAACAAAACAACAATTATAGTTGTGCGTCGCAGATCAGTTATGTATAAATAAGTCTATGTCGCAGATCGTGCGGGTTACTTGCGTGGGTAGCTCGCGCTGGTACATGCTCGAATCGCTGGACCCGCTCACCACCTTTCCACGGAGCATATTATCTGCGCAAGTGCCTAAACATGCGCAAGCTACATGCACCGTGTACGTACAAGCACCATTAATCTCAGAATTTGTTTTTTATTTATTTTTTCATTTGAGGTGGGTTTGCTCTTGACTCTAGTCTAGGTCATAGATGACAGAGACAAAGTCGACGATGGAGCGAACTTACCCAGAAGAAGCCTGTACACTCTAATTTTGCAGAGATTAGGGTTGTATGCGTTCGGAAACACAGACGCAGGCAGTGAGTTCCACTCCTTTGCTGTGCGTATTATAAAAGACGTTTGGAAACGTTTTGTGCGAATTGGTGGAAGAGCAACAAGGTAGGGATGGTAACATATCCGCGACAGTCGTTACGGGTAGTCAGAAGCTAGGAAATCTGACACCAGTCTTGCCAAGAGATACCGTATTACGCAGTTAAAGGCAGTCGCTGCATGTAAATTACTGGTATTCGGCTGTATCCTGCTAGACTGGAAGCCAACCCCAACGTAATAGGGAAAAGTCTAGACAGATCGTTTTCTCTTTAAATATCAGCCTTTCGAGAAATATGGGCGACCTATACTTATTCCAACTGAACACTTTCTTAATTAGAGCTGTTCTTCTATAATCCTAATAGGTCTCTTTTAGCCTAACACCTTTAGTTTTGGTTATTGCGTACTGGTAGCCAGCGAAATTTTTATTCGTATGAATTTACATCTTTTATTGGATTTTATGT
The DNA here is from genome assembly GCA_002192655.3 of Mamestra configurata. Classification (NCBI taxonomy): domain Eukaryota; kingdom Metazoa; phylum Arthropoda; class Insecta; order Lepidoptera; family Noctuidae; genus Mamestra; species Mamestra configurata. Next base: position 24,059 of record NDFZ01004733.1, on the reverse strand, counting down.
CATTAATTTGTGCTTTTTGTTTCAACTGTTTTATTTATACATATATATTTTTGTTATTAACACAAACTTTTATATCACTGGATGCCAAAATATTTACATATATCGTTTACTATATCATTTATCTATGTACCTGTATATTCTTCAACATAAGGTTCAGTTGAAAACCAGCGTCAGGGAACTACTTTACTAGTTGCCTGGCATTTTGCTGAACTAGACCCAGTTGGCGTAGTCGCGGGGCACACAATATAAGTGTTTTAAAATTAAGTTTCCTTTTATTTGTACATATTTTGTCGCGGATCATATTTTGATCAAATTACAACCTGACACTGACCTGTAAATTGGAAAATAGACAAGAACAATTGAATTTCGCGGGCTACCACTACGGATCCCCTTAAATTTTAGCGGCACTACACCTCGAGCTAAAAATAGCCGTTACATCGAACCAAATAAGTCAGCCAACTTAAACTTGTCCTCACAACGGATCCCCTCAAGCGTGACGCTTATCACTTCAGCCACCCAGCCAATCACCAGAAAGAAATAAACTAATTAGTAACCTCCACCTACATAACGGCGCTGAAAATAAGTACGCATGACTATGGCAAATTGTGAATTTGCCGCCCGCGGCTCCGCCCGCGTCATTGTCGAAAATTATCCCAAGGGAACATATTCCCGGGATAAAAAGTATCCTATGTGTTATTCCAGACTATAATCTACCACTGTGCAAAATTTCATCAAAATCCATTCAGTAGTTTTTGCGTGAAAGAGTACCAAACATCCATCCATCCATCCATACTTACAAACTTTCGCGTTTATAATATTAGTAGAATTCATGTTATGTTTAGCCTGTTCTATTCCACTACATGAAAAAGGCCTGCCATTCTTCCTTCCAAACTTCTCTATTTTGCGCTAGTGTTGTTAAGCTCATCCCGCATCTTCGCCTAGTTTTGCCGCATTGCATTAGAAACGTAAATGCTCTGAACAGAGAAAATGGCCATAACTCACTATAGACACACTTTATAAGTAGTTGGACTAAAGAATAGCCGCTGTCCATGACTTAAGGTACATGAGGCGCCATCTATACACTCACATTCGTACTACACATCAGAAATTACGTCACACAAATCCCCCATCGGCCGCATCGTGCAGGTAGACTAGGCAATTTGCAAAATAAAATACTTATTATCTCTAGTAAACAATTATGAAAGAATTTTTAAAATACCTTCATCAGCGATGAAGTTATTAATTAAACTTCAAAGTTGACAATTAGAAAGAGAAGTCCTATACCAGCTGTGACGCCAAATACTATGTCGCCTAGATACAGCTGCCATACAAAACAGCGTTTTCGCGAGAGGGACAGATATATTTGTTTAAAATAGTTTTATCTCGTTTGTTTTTCGGTAAATTTCGATTCTATTTTCACTGTTAGTATTATATTTTTGTATATTTTTAGATAAACTGTTTAGATAAGAAATATTTTTTTCATGCATATTCCCTATTATCCACGCAACTCCCGTCCAGTCAAAGCATCCTCCCTTTCACATAGGGGATGAGGAGCTTTACACCCTGTACCACAGGCGTCGTCCATCATCACGCGAATAAGCGATCGTATTCGTCTCGTTAATTTGTTCGCCAAACTGGAAGGCTCCCTCTGTCGGCGCGACCCGGCGTGCCGTACAATTGAACGCGCGACTATCGCATATTTGCGCGATGATTACTTTGTAAATCAATATATTTATGTCACCGGAAAATTGCAAACTATCGTAGATTCGCGTGGAATTGTAAACTATTTTTTCTTAATAAGACACGGATATATTGGAAACTATTGAATTTGGATGGGAATGATTGTTTAAAAAACAATTTTCACATAATATTTCGAGAAATTATCATCAAACTACTGGTTGTAGAAAGCAGAAATTTGGCATGTAAGTCCTTGGGGAGTGTAGGGGAGCTCTAAAATACCGAAATTCCTACGGGAACGGGAAAAACGAGATATGCGCGTACGGGCAAATGCTAGTACTAATATAAATATAAGGATGACGCCTAAGCGTCATAAATTTTAGTAAGCACATTTCATCTTAGTAAACAAAAGGATTCCTTTCTGTCTGGAGTTGGTTCAGCATAGGCTTTCGTAGATTATTGTATTATATTCTATGTAGGTATGTTAATGGATTATTAACCATTTATGTTTTTAAAATATCACAAGTGATTGTAAACTCCCAGTAAATTATTAAATATGTATCAAAATTTGTTGGATTAAATCTGACCGTTTTAATGGTGAGTAATTGTGCATTAATCAGTGTACCATCCTAAAATCTATCATTTATTTCTACCTATTTTTAATCAATATTTTTGATTTTGCAGTGTCAAAGTGACATTAATAATTAAATTTAGCAGTGTTTTTAGCTGAAGTTTTTTGGTTTTATTAATAGAATTGCTTCTAATGTGACCCTAACACACAAAACATCTGCCAGGGTTGCGGAATTTGTTCGAAAGAGTCACCGCTGCCCTGGAACGCAAAGGTCTTTAGAAGGAACACGGATGGGTTTTAGTCAGTAAGTCTGACACCCCCTTCCGCTCCACCCAGAGCGGAAGAAGTCATTTGATGATTTCCCATTGTTAAAAAAAAAAGAAAAAAAATTGACTGCAGACAATTAGAAGTTTGACTCATCACTAGCTACAGTAGGATGACATAAAACTTGAACATTTTAATAACTCTTTTTATAGGCACTTGTACAGTTACAATAAAAAAGCTAGCTATAGAAAAGCTTGACTCAGAAAATTTGTACTAACTACTTTGGCAAAAAAGTATTTATGCTAATGATCTACCCAATTAATCTTAATCTATGACATAACAGCCAGTATCAATATCAGTAGGCATACTTATCAATGATATTCTAATAAGAATATTGAATATTAGAACATTATTTTAAATACCTAATATTCAGGTTATATTGAAGAACAAACATAATACCTTATAAGTAGCTACTGTTTGGTTTACTAATCCACATAATTTGCTTATAAAATTATCAGGTCTCAACTATTCTAGGACACGGCCAATATCATTTTATATTTCGAAGGATAAAATAGATGTAGGCGTTGATACAATGCTCCATCTAGGATATAAAAGTAATGGCTCGCTTAATAAAAGAACAATAAACTGAAAAGCAAATCGCAATTATATGCTATGTTTACTAAACAAGAAAGAGACAGCAATATCAAAATAACAATTAGAATAACTTTGTTTACGTAAGCCCAGTAGGAATTACGAGATAACTGCACTACTTTTTGCACAATGATGCAACCTTGAAAGAATTAGAGAGGATGATTACAGGTCGTATGGTTACTTGCCTCTGCATAACAATAAAAAATATAAAAACATAACCTAAAAGTCAGCTGTCAAGCGTAACATTAGATTGGCTTTTTAATTGCGTTAACTCACCTCAAGCTCCTGGTTTCGGCATTTCTCCTCTAGTTCTGATCGAGAAGAGTCTCCTTGTAAAATTTCATTAGCTGCATCCTGTGCGGGACTCTCAGATAACACTTCAGATGCGAAATTAGTGATCTGGCCTTTTAGGCTGTTTAAACTGTGGTTTAAGTTAAGCCACGACATTTTTAACGCGGACAACTAACGTCACATATCACACTAAAGTACTGAAACGGAAATAATGGGTAATAATGGATGTAAACAATAAGAAAATTGCATTATTTTTACAAGTGACAGGATTTTGTCCAGTTGGCAAAACAAGTCGCCATTTGACAATCCTGACATATGAAAATGACGTAATTGACGTTTCTTGTCCTTGACCATTCTGCAATTTTTTTTTCTGAATTGAACTAAACGCTTTTCTTTAAATTTTATAATCATGAGCGTTTTACGCGTATTTGCCTTTTGATAAAGCATTAACTAAATTATTTGAACAAACAATGTAATTTTAACACACGTTTTTGGATGAAAATCAACTAAATATGAAAATAATACTACTAAAAATTACATTGCTGCGTTCTCAGTTCTGTAAACGTACAAACTAAACGTATATCAAAAATGAAATCGAAAATGTCCTTTGAAATGTGTAATTTGTCAATATTCAAAAATATGAAGTAATTTAAACCTATTTACAAGTTAATTGTTTCATTTATACTCTAAAACCCTACAAATAAAGCAACATAACTGTTTTGTTATTACGTGATATATTTTTTCATTGTACCGGTGGAGGTTATGAAATGAGAACATCTTTTTAATTTATTATTTTTCCCGAAAGCCTATTGAAAGGTTACTAAACAAACCGAAGATATTACGTAAATATGTCGAGAATACTGCACAATCGTATGAGGTGAGTGGTGTCTAACCTATGTTCCTGACCTATGACTTCTTTTACTTTATGTCGCCCTGGTACTTTTCCCTAAAAAATCATTTGTAAGCTCTAGGGTTCTCATAATAATTACTTTTTCGGCGTAATATCAGTTATATTAAGCGCTGCAGTGAGTAATGTAACATGTTATGAGAGTCGACCTTGACAATCTGCTGACCTAAAACCTATCTGCCAAATAGTACCTACCTACTGGTTTGTTTATTGATTTACGCATTAGAGCGCACACAGGGATTTTAAAACAAATCTTCTCATTATTATTAGTCTGTGGCTCATTCTGCATTTTGGCTAATTCAACCAAGTTAAAATTGTATTCAGACTGTGTTCCTATAAAAATATTTGAAAAGTGAATGATTTAAATGCACTGTGTATGTTACACAGCGTCATAACAGACATTATTATGCTAAGCATTGCATATAAAACAAAACCACAAACCAAACTAAACTAGGCCGCTAGCATATTCCTAACTGAGTTGCGGTTTGTAGGTACCAAAAAGCCCTCTTCCTGGCTCCTACTTATTTAAATTTTGCCGTGCCCTACGTGGTCCATAATTGATTCTATTTATTCATATTTACCACCTATATGTTTACATTATAGATTGCAATAAACATTTCAGATTTAAAATCTAAAGACATGGTTTAAAAGTTTTTGCCTAAAATTTTAATTTTATATTTTGTTTCCCTGTTCTCATGATAAACATCCATTTTCTAGATCATCATTCAAGAAATCCTCACAATGGACGATTGTAGACAAACGGGCAGTGGCTTTCTCTGTGTGGACGGGTCGCAGTGTGCTGCTCCACAAACCTATAGACACAAGTCATGTCCAGCGGAGGAAATACGGCATGCTGGTGGCACGTGCTGTGAGGGGGCTGCTGAAAGTGCGGTATCTCGTGCTGGGAGGAGCCGTTGGTGGTGGCATGACTTTGAATAAGGTTAGTAACATTAGTCGCTACATATTATAAAACAAAGTGGCCCACTATGTATGTCAAGATTTATTATACAGGATTGATTAAATCCATGAGGACGGTCGGACGGAGGAGGTCTACTAAGCCATTTCAACAAAATAGTAAAATGTAATTCACTATTATTAGATTACAAAGTTATGCACTTGGTTTTAAGTCAGGTTCTATGGAATTATTAGGAAATTTTAACTCACCCAATCCCATTGTTTAAGTTGGTTGACTATTACTCGTTAACTTGTAAAGCCTACTTAGCTGTGATAGTTTTCCTCTTAAATTCATTATATATGCTACTCCATGAATTTTGGCAGATGGCAGGGACACTGGACTCTAACAAAAAATTGCACTTTAAAGCTTAATGTTTCGCAAATGGAATAATGGTTGTTGCAAACCCTCAATATTTTTAAACACCGTATCCAACGACACTCCACGCCATGGGGTAGATAATAAAAAAAAAACATCACCACTTTACATGTAGAGAGCTCGACATACTATAATAACTAGATTTGCAAATATGTATTGCCAATTTTGTAGCGAATTCAGAAGGAAAGGGCTTTATTATTATTATATTATAAGTTTACTATTGTGACAAAGTTCCTTACGATAGTATAGTTACAATACAGTGACAATTTTATGCAACTGTATCAGACGACTTTTTCTATCACTGCCTATTTTAGAGTGAAAGTGTGTAGAAAAATATTTTTTTATAAGTGTTCAATGGATTTCATGCGCAGTGCGTTCCTTTTTATCCTGCTATTCTTTAACCCCACGGACAAGTGTCTTGCCCGATTTGTTAAATTTGTGTGGAGCTGGCGACATTAAGTGTACTAATAGTGTAATAATAAATAAGTGTAATAATAGATACAAGATGAACAGGAAATAATTAAACATACATTTTACAAGAAAAGTTAACAAAATGCTCTTCCTCTCTCCTAATTAATTATTTTAAGTTTTGCTGTGCCCGACAGGGTCCATAATTGTTTCTATTTATTAATTCTACCACCTGTTTATGTGTACATTATGGATTGCAATAAATTATTTGAGATTTGAGATACTATTTTCTTATTGGACGTCATCAGCGCCAGCAAAATGGTCAAAAAAATGCTTTAAAAAAAATGTTTATAATATTATGTTATCTCTTTCCAGAAATATGCAGAATGGAAGGATGGTCTACCCGACATGGGCTGGCTAAATGACCTGCTTCCAGACAATGAGCAATGGGATCAGTTCACCACGACGCTGCTCAATGCCAAGGAGAAAATTGGAGAGAACATCCAAATAGGTCAGTTACAAATTTGTACCATAGAGTTTTACAATTAAGGGTGATTTTCCCTTGGCACTGGAATGAAACATTTTGCCTCAATCTTTGCTAGGTCGTCACCACCGAGCGTAGCAAAAACGCTCAATTCTGCTTCACATTTTGGCCAGTAAATATTGAAAGAAAGGAGGGAAATGATTCTCTTTCCGCCAAATATGACATACAATACAAAAAGTGACACACAAAGGAGAAATATGGGTCATATCCGCTCAATACGGCTGTCGCTCAGCATTATGCCGGAGCTCGTGTGACAAAGCCACAGGGCGCATATGGCTAGGGGTCGTCCATAAATCACGTGATGTTTTTAAGCTAATTCTTCACGCCTCCATCCCCTCTGGTGATATATGGTATGGTTTATACTAAAGCCTCCCCCCTTACCCAAAATCACGTGTACTTTTTGGTTCAAAGTATGCTAAAAAAATCACAATGTTATCTTTAAAAAACATACTTTAATAAAAAAATTAACATTGTGATATTTTGTGACTTTTTCCCAAACCACCCCATTTCGACCCTCTCGTTTTTAATGGACGACACCCTACCCGAAGCTTCTTATTTTCTAGGACTGTCATGCATACAAATTATAAACTTTAACTAAAATTCCTTAACAAAGGTATCACAGTACTACAAAAATTATGTAAGTAAAAACAAATATCAAACATTTGTCAGTCAAAATATCAAGGAATAGGAACTAGACCATAGATACTAGACAGATCAGCTCAGGCATGTTGTGCCTGAGGCAACAAGGCTCCCACTTAGCATAATGCTGAGCCATGGGCGGGCCCGCTGCACGGCGCTGATTTCCTAATATTTCTATTAAAGTAAAAGCCTATAAAAACCTGTAAGACAGTTGTACCATTTTGTTTAAGAGTAGTAAGAAGTAAAGTATTGGATCATTTCTTCTGTATTTGTTGGCCATCATGTAAAATTCGTCATTTTTCACACACATTTAAATTTTCATTACATTGTTAGGTTCATAAAATACGTGAGATGTTTAAGGGGGGGAGGGGGTCGTGTCAAATCTCATCTAATCTTACGTTGGAGAGAGGGGGGGTCTCGGCAAATATCACGCAATTTTTTTTGTGATTGAAACAAAAAAAACATTATACTGTTTTGGTCCATTTAATCCAGATTGTACATAATAAATAACGAATTAGTGAATGATCTTAATCGTAATACGAAACCGTAATCGTAAGTAATCGTATATCGTTCGACAGAAAATAATGTCATTCATACTTCGACGTTAAACATCTACTGACTGTCAAGCTACACATTTTGAAAAATCTCACGTGAGATTGGGGGATGGGGGAGGGGGTTGAATAAAATCTCACGACATCTCACCTGGGGAGGAGGGAGGTACAGAAAATTTAAAAAAACACCACGTAATTTATGGACGCCCCCTTAGTGTGTATTGTTGTGATGTTTTAGAATAGTAGGTTTTACTGCTAGACCAGCCTTGATTTCGAGTTTCTAACTATGTGAGTAGATTTTTGTGTGAAGTCTCATCCAGGGGTACTATATTACCCAGTAACTGGGTTGAGGAGATCGGATATGCAGGTGCTCCATGCAAAATACTATAATAATTTCTTCTGGACTTGTTGAGCTTCATTGCCTCGACTTTTTTTCTGGTTGTGTCACTGCTCATTGTCGCTTTTGACATTAGTGTGGATGAGCATATTACTAAGACTCCACTGTCCGGGAAAACGGGACCCTATTACTAAGACTCCACTGTCCGGTATGGTATGGTTTTTTTTATTGAACCTATATAGTTCCACTGCTGGACAAAGGTTGTGGAGGAAATGTCATAAGCAGAGATGGCAATGTATCCCATTAAACAAAATAGGGTATTTGACTGGTATTTTTTTATTACTTTTATCAAAACCTAGAGGAAAGATAAGACAAAAAAAAATTGCTTAAAATTCTCAAAAACTGACGGAGGTGTCAGCGGTTTAAAATATATTCTTATAATATAATGAAGCTGAAGTTTGATTCTTTGATTGAACGCGCTAATCTCTGGAACTGCCAGTCGGATTTGGAAAATTATTTTTGTAAATGATAGCCACATTCATGAGGAAGGCTTTATTTGGCCTGTTGGTCGAGTGGTTAGTGACCCTAACTGCTAAACCGGAGGTCGTGGGTTCGATTCCCACCCAGGACAAATCTTTGTGTGATGAGCATGATCATTTGTTCTGTGTCTGGGTGTAATTTGTCTATAATATGTATGTATTTAGAAATATATAAGTATGTTTATCAGTTGTCTGGTTGCCATAGCACCGGCTCTGCCTAGTTTGGGATCGGATGACCGTGTGTGAGTTGTCCCAGGATATATATATATAGAACTCAGGTTTATTTATTTATTAGGATCTCCAACAAAGGATACACAGAACCACATAAGTCACAGTGATACAAGTAGTTCATTTACGTGTGCTCCTTCAGTTATAGGCTACACGGGAACGGGAAAAAACGGTATATGCGCGTACGAATTCGCGGGCTAAAGCTAGTCTATGATAAACAGAGACAGCATTAATTGCGTGTGACAGCATTTTCTAGTCACGCCATAGTGAATTAGCGCCAAAACACTATTTTCGTGACAAGGATAGAAGAATATCTTCAACAGCGTCTAAGTTCTGTATTGTTTCACCGGAACAAGGTGAAAAGCCGCAAACCTCCATCGAACCCTTTCGAGGATCCTCCTACTGGACGGATGTTGAGAGCACGCTGGATGTTTGCCGGGCGGTAGTTTAAATGTTAAAATCGCGCGGAAAACTTTGATAGCGCGATTTAGGATTTCTTTGACTTCAGGTCTCTTTTTAGTTCGTACTTGACGGTATGGATGCCGCGGCCTACTCACTTTTCAAAAATGTCGAAAATTATCCCAAGGGAACGTACTCCCGGGATGAAAAGTATCCTATGTCTTATTCCAGACTATAATCTACCTCTGTGCCAAATTTCATCAAGATCCATTCACCCGTGAAAGAGTAACATACATCCATACATACAAACTTTCGCGTTTATAATATTAGTAAGGATGTTGATTTTATAACAGTTCTAGTCAAATACCCTATTGCCGTGTTCAAACCCATCTTTGGCCCACAAAAACTCTTTGGCGGAGAGTACCTATGTTATGCATAACGGCAGCAGTACCAACTGAGCGGACCGTACATCGTTAGGTGTCCCACTGACGCTGTCGGTGCACATAGATCCCAGGCTGCGTGACGCCGGCCTGGCCCGAGCTGCCGAGCTGCGGGAGTGGCTGTCGCAGCGCTATGAAGACGCAGTCGCTGCAGCTGCTGCGAGTAACGCTGCTAGCAATGCTAGTCTTGGTATGTTTGTCATGTAGTTTCTATGTGTAATCAGAGAAATTCGTTGTTTGGCTTAAGGTTGAAAGTTGCTTAAGCAACGTTCGCATTGAAATCTCAGTCGCAAACTATCAAAAAAAAATTGGTTGTCTGTAAAGTCGGTTTACGGACGATAGTTTAACGTGACAACGTCATAACAAAACATTGATGAAATGATTGCATAGTTTTATGAATAAAATTGAATCGTGCAGCGCTCTCGCTCCGATCGTAACGTTACAATGAGTCATCCTTTTTCGTGCGTGCAACCGGCGTTCATAGATTTATTAGACGTTGTCACGTCAAAAGTCTCCATTTCAATCCGAAACCTACTACAAAAGTGGCAAACAATAAATTTCCCTGACTTTACGAATGGTCGGCGCTAGATGAATTGCAATGAAGAACATTAACCTTTCCCTAATTTATCTTCGAAGCCGAAAAATAAATAATAACCCGTTTTTCATAACTGAAACATGTACATACATATATAACTTTTGTTTCCGTTTTTAACCGACTTCAAAAAAAGGAGGAGGTTCTCAATTCGGTTGTATTTTTTTTATGTTTGTTACCTCATAACTCCGTCATTTATGTACCGATTTGACATATTTTTTCATGTGAAAGGATATACGTTCCGATTGGTCCCGTAGAAATTTAGTTCAGAATCGGTTCAGTGGTTTGGTTTTTAAATCAAAATAGCTGGAGGAAATCGAAAATATGTCATCCAAGTAAACGAAATTGCGTGTTTTGCTTTCCTGTGACTTTCCAGTGGTGTCGTAGATTATGGTAACTTTTTTACAAAAAAATACAACTGACTCCCAAACAGTAAAAAAACTACTACTATAATTTGTAGTATTTTTTTTAAGAAATAATAAAGTCAATAAATGACCGCTGTTGCAAATTTATTTGGCGCCTACCATGGTATGTGTTTTGTGTAGTACAATCATCTTTGAAAATGTTGATCATTTTTGCTTTCATTCATTAGATTTCACTGGTGTGTAACATTACTCACTTCACCTTTTCAGTTATTTTTTAATAAGGCAAAGTATGATCAAGGTTTTCATAGGCTTATTGTACCTGAAGTAATTTTTTGTTTATCTTTTATAATGTTTCGTAACACGTTTAATGATGTTTTAGTTGTATTTCTTAAAGAAATATATTAAATACCTTTGAAATACTTTTCGTAATCAATTAGTGTTATATAAAATGCCTCTAAAGCATTTTTTTTCCGGTCATGTTTCTGGTTACGACAAATTCAACAAAAATAATATGTTTTCGACTACTCTTTGAGTTATTCAAATTTATTATTTATTTATTTAAACTTTATGTACAATAGTGGTACATGGGCGGACTTAATGCATCAAGGCGTTCTCTACCGTCTTCTGTTGCTGGGGAGTTTGTTGCGCCACTTGTTCCCAGCTACAACACTAGGAAGTGGTGACGGGTGGGCGTTTTGGGGGACTGTCTTTATGTAGAACTTTGACGTTCAAAAATTGCTGGCACTCAGCCTAATTTGAATAAATGACTTGTGAATTTTCGAAATTTGAATTTTACCAGTCAACCTTTGGGTTATAAAGACTACTGTGGTTCAAATTATATTATACATTGTGTTTTACCGTACACTTATCTAATACAAGTTATAACTGTTTAGACCAGCCGCAGAAAATTGTGAACAACCTACAAAGCAGGCCAGCGCCCTCGCCCAGCCGGAACAACAACGAAGATGCGACCACTTACGGTAAGACAAATATATTCATTGATATACTAGTGGCCCGCTCTGGCTTCACCTAGTTGTATTTTTTTTTTCTAAAATTTCTTTTCACAAGACACCAAACCAAAGACAGACGAAAATTCCGCATTTTTTTCTTAACTGTCTGCTTTGCAAAAAGGCTCGAGTTGACCGACTATAGGCTGAACTTTGATTTGGTGAGTATACATTGTTTAACATGACAAATGAAAAAGTGCCAACGAACAAAATGGCGGATTTGTGGTTTGGCATCGGGGGTACACCGATGCGTTTATGCTCTGGCGTTCAAAAGGTTAAATGAAATTACCACTAATCTATGTTGTACCTCTACTGGACCCCCATATTTTCCAACTAACTTTATCTCCTGTTTTCTCCGGCCAATTTTTAGTTTACCTTACTATCTAACAGAAAAACGGAACCTGTACGAATCACTTTCGGTCCATCTTTAGGAGAGGTTTTTTTTAAATATCAACAGACTTTGACTTTCTTCTCACTACCACTCTTCTGCTACAGAGAAGCGCGTCCACGCGTTACAAGAAGAGGTACTGGCGTTACAAGCTCGCTACCAGCGCGAGTTACAACGACTTGAACAGGAGAACAGAGAGTTACGGCAACAGAACATGCTGCTCAGGCAAGGAAGACAGCCTTCTACTAGGAAAATGAAGGTATGTAGCGTGAAACCTTTTTTGAAACGTGTAAACAAAGATTTGGTTTAGGAAAAACCACTTTAAAACTAAAACAATAAACCTCAATTTGCGTTTCAAGTTCACATAATATATTTATGGCTATAAAATTTATACTAATTTGAAGCAAATAGGGTTTTTGCGATTACACCATTTCAAGTACTCTACGCAAAGTAAATCCAGAAACTTCAACATAGTAATAAAACTGTTGACACAGCCTGCAGCGTCGGAGCAACGCTGCGTCGTCGAAGTGGGGTGCGTTGCGTTACGTCACCGCATTTGTTCGTGTGGCACCTTGTCCGTAGATATTGCATTGCAACGTCCCAACGAACTGGCAACCCTCGTGTGGCATCGTTCTAAGTCCTCCGTATTTATTTTTATTTCCTCATCCACAGCGCTCTCTGATCGACATGTACTCAGCGGTACTAGACGAGCTATCAGGCTGGGACGCGGGCGAGACAGACCGGCTACCACGAGTCGTGGTGGTGGGCGACCAGTCGGCCGGCAAGACGTCCGTGCTCGAGATGATCGCGCAGGCCAGGATCTTCCCCAGGGGCGCTGGGGAGATGTGCACCAGGTATGAGTTGTAATGCTGGACTGTCGGGCTGGGACCCGGCGAGACAGACCGGCTACCACGAGTCGTGGTGGTGGGCGACCAGTCGGCCGGCAAGACGTCCGTGCTCGAGATGATCGCGCAGGCCAGGATCTTCCCCAGGGGCGCTGGGGAGATGTGCACCAGGTATGAGTTGTAATGCTGGACTGTCGGGCTGGGACCCGGCGAGACAGACCGGCTACCACGAGTCGTGGTGGTGGGCGACCAGTCGGCCGGCAAGACGTCCGTGCTCGAGATGATCGCGCAGGCCAGGATCTTCCCCAGGGGCGCTGGGGAGATGTGCACCAGGTATGAGTTGTAATGCTGGACTGTCGGGCTGGGACCCGGCGAGACAGACCGGCTACCACGAGTCGTGGTGGTGGGCGACCAGTCGGCCGGCAAGACGTCCGTGCTCGAGATGATCGCGCAGGCCAGGATCTTCCCCAGGGGCGCTGGGGAGATGTGCACCAGGTATGAGTTGTAATGCTGGACTGTCGGGCTGGGACCCGGCGAGACAGACCGGCTACCACGAGTCGTGGTGGTGGGCGACCAGTCGGCCGGCAAGACGTCCGTGCTCGAGATGATCGCGCAGGCCAGGATCTTCCCCAGGGGCGCTGGGGAGATGTGCACCAGGTATGAGTTGTAATGCTGGACTGTCGGGCTGGGACCCGGCGAGACAGACCGGCTACCACGAGTCGTGGTGGTGGGCGACCAGTCGGCCGGCAAGACGTCCGTGCTCGAGATGATCGCGCAGGCCAGGATCTTCCCCAGGGGCGCTGGGGAGATGTGCACCAGGTATGAGTTGTAATGCTGGACTGTCGGGCTGGGACCCGGCGAGACAGACCGGCTACCACGAGTCGTGGTGGTGGGCGACCAGTCGGCTGGCAAGACGTCCGTGCTCGAGATGATCGCGCAGGCCAGGATCTTCCCCAGGGGCGCTGGGGAGATGTGCACCAGGTATGAGTTGTGATGCTGGACTGTTGTAAATAGCTTTATCTTTGATTGATGACTTTGACAATTCAGAAGTCAGAGGTGTCGTATTTATGGACCTGTCAGCGGCATAAGACATCGTATGACACTGACAGAAAAATGAATATGCAAAAAGTTACTTGCTTCAGTTGGTACCTTAACTAACGACCAGGGGTTTGTACACATCTTGAGCGAACTATTACACAACCATCACTTTCAGGTTTACTTCCAATAATAAAAGAGCAATCGGCGCCGACAATGAAACGGTGTCCCTCAGGGCAGTGTGTTGGCTCCTACGCTGTTTAACATCTACCAATACACCAACAACTTCTTCGAAATAGTCCTAAACTAACTTTTTAGACATATGTATCTTGCGTATGCGGACAAGTTTAATTAAACTTTGCCTAACCTTATTCCATTATTTGGGGTCGGCTCTCGTCATTCTTCGCCATCATGCATACATGCCATTATTTAATTAATTAATTAAAATTGTAATCCGCTCAAAATTTGTCTATTTGTTACATCTTGACACTTCAACTATTGAATAGATCGAAATACTGGCATGGAAGTTCGCAAAAACCCAAGATAAAAGATTCCCTAGAATACGACAACAGCCAAGGGTTGACAATAACAACGTGTATCTCTGTTTTCAGGGCTCCAGTAAAAGTGACATTATCTGAAGGTCCCTACCACGTCGCTCAGTTCAGAGATTCATCGAGAGAGTTCGATCTCAACAAGGAATCTGATTTAGCGGATTTACGGAAGTAAGTACCATACAAATATCATTTATGACCATAGTTTTATATGTTTGTTGAAGATATTGCCGGGTAGTTTCGTATTTGATTATGTTATGTATGTGAGCAAGCCACGCTTCCTACGCCCGTCTATTGTAACCTAATAAACCAGTGCGTTGCTACCTAGCGAGCGTTTCAGTTGTAGCCTTTTCCCCGCCCTGCCAGGGTTGCTGAATTTGTTCGAAAGAGTCACCGCGGCACTGGAACGCGAAGGGCTTTAGAAGAAACACGGATGTGTTCTAGTCAGTAAGAGTCTGACACGCCAGAGCGGAAGAAGTCATTTTATGATTTCCCATACTTAAAAAAACCTTTCCCACGCCCCGGCCATACCTAACAGATAACTATCAAACCACTCTATCGACTATATGGTTGAGAATGCACGGTTGCTGCTGTGGGATACATTATAAAAGAAACAGCAGTAGCCCAGGAAAATCTTTAACCATACAATCTGTCATTGCGTTTGATGCAAATGAAAACCAACATGTTGCTATGGAATTTTTAAAACATTATTCGAGAGCGCTGATAACGAAAACGAGGCACACCATTCCCAACCATTACCAATTAAGCGGGCACACCATTTATTCCTGGAGGCATAATTAGTTCGGTTTACTTGTTAATGCTTGAGTTTGTCTATTTCTGATGGCTTAATGGAGTGTGCTAGCTACCAAGTGTCAATTAATTTCATTTAATTTGATTTACAGATTGAATATTTTATTTTTCTGTTGATGTATTGTAAAATACTTTGCATACTACTGTATAAATTCAAGTTCTTAAAACTTAATAGACAGATGTTGCTGGGGAGTTTGTTGCGCCACTTCTTCTTCCCAGCTATAACACTAGAAAGTGGTGAAGAGCGGGCGTTTTAATGTAGAAGTTTGACGTTCAAAAAGTGCTGGCACTCAACCTAATTTAATAAATGACATTTGATTTGATTTGAAGCCGAAATCAAAATCCAAAATGGCGGTAATGAACATGTTCGGAGTTCGGCTTGTCAAAAAACGGAGTTTCAAATGTTAATTTTTATTTTTCCATAGAGAAGTAGAACTCAGAATGCGAAACAGCGTGCGAGGAGGTCGCACAGTGTCAACAGAAGTGATCTCTATGGCTGTAAAGGGGCCTGGCCTACATCGGATGGTGCTGGTCGACTTGCCCGGAGTTATTTCTGTGAGTTTATATCATCATCATTTCCCCTTCTGTTCTGTCATTTGCTCTGTCCACGTCTCTGCCGCGTTAAGAAAAATGGTGAATACAGGTGTTCGCACGAGGCTGGGGACCTACCATGAAGTCTTAAAACGATCGAGATTCCGCTCCAAGAGAGAGACGAAGCCATACATAGCGTATAACACTATCCCTTGTACATCGTCGGAATTGGATGGCATTAGCACGTCATAGTAGGGCCTGACTTTGGTGGCTTTGGTAAGCTTGCGATTCCTCCACACTTTCCATAACCTCTCCATCGCAGTTCTGGCTATATCATAATCCTGCAGAGACATGCTATGCCGACTCCAAATGACCTGGAATTAGGCAGTTGATTTAAGGTCAGCACATGTCTTCTTCTTGCAAGCATCTATTTGCCGCCATCTCAACAGTCACCTTTGCCTTTCACATCATGAATCCATCGCTTCTGAGGTTATACGTTTAGAAAATAGGGCCACTGCTGGGCTATGTCCATAGAAAAATGAAAATGGGCCACAAATTTTGTTAGTGAGAAAATAAGGGAGGTCTAGCAGCTCCATAACAACGGAAAAAATCCTCTGATTAATAATAATTTAATTCAGAACAAAATTCCATATAAAATGATTAGTAAGACTTAAAAACTATGTTAGTACCTTAAAACTACTTATTAATTTACCTTAAATTATATCTCTCAACGTTCACACTATGCACCCTATTCCAGTGCCGCACAATAGTGCACTGGCCCTTTCTGGTATAGGGTTTAGAAGGCCATTGGGGCTGCCCCGCACATGACACATCAGAGAGGCCACTCTTGCGCACAATAGCCCAAAAGCCATCGCCTAATAATGCCGATAAATTTTAAGCTATGACTCTCAATTTAATTATTATTATTTACTCCTTAAGAAACAATTTTCATATAAATTTAGCTCGCGGTATAAAAATTTTATGAGGAGTAAAATCGAGCGTTAACTAAAAGTGAGGCGTTACGTACTTCGCGCAACGTACTTTGCACACCTTTCACTTCGAGGTCATGTATGTGTGTATATACAAAGTATACTCAGCATATTTAAGACGCTTTCATTTACCATATTTTTTAACCGTCTTCAAAAAAAGGAGGAGGTTCTCAATTCGTCGGAACCTTTTTTTTTATGTATGTTCCCCGATTACTCGAAGATGGCTGGACCGATTGGGATTTTTTTTTTTTGTTTGTAAGGTTATACTTCCCAGGTGGTCCCATGATCATCAAGTCAGGATCTGATGATGGGATCCTGGAGAAATAGAGAGAACTTTTCAAATTTTATAGGCTCACTAGAAGCGATTTGGGTTGTTTTTGGAAGAGTACTTTCTCGGAGTGGTTCCATTTCAATTTGGTGAAGATCTGATGAAGAAATTGACTGACATAGCTAAAATCTCATGTCTGTCTATTGTTTTCACCAGTTCATAACATAACATCACGCCGGTACGCTGTAAAGGGGTAATCACATGTATATTCCTTATTTACAGACACAAACAGTGGATATGGCATCAGATACAAGAGACGCAATCAAACAGATGACCAAACAATACATGGACAATCCCAACGCTATCATTTTATGCATTCAGGTAAATATGAGGCTTCTGCACCCCAACTAGTTATTTTTCAACCTTTACCACAACGAAGAAATTGTGTGTTAAAAGAACAGCTAGCACTTTACCCAACAAACAGGTAACTTAGGTACCCAATAAACCGCTCGACGAATGGTCGACGGGGCCGAAAGGTTCCGGAGTGGCGCCTGGGTATCCGCTGCGTGCCACACGCGCAGCATCCGGACATGACACCACACGCGCAGCATCCGGACATGACACCACACGCGCAGCATCCGGACATGACGCCACACGCGCAGCATCCGGACATGACGCCACACGCGCAGCATCCGGACATGACGCCACACGCGCAGCATCCGGACATGACGCCACACGCGCAGCATCCGGACATGACGCCACACGCGCAGCATCCGGACATGACGCCACACGCGCAGCATCCGGACATGACGCCACACGCGCAGCATCCGGACATGACGCCACACGCGCAGCATCCGGACATGACGCCACACGCGCAGCATCCGGACATGACGCCACACGCGCAGCATCCGGACATGACGCCACACGCGCAGCATCCGGACATGACGCCACACGCGCAGCATCCGGACATGACGCCACACGCGCAGCATCCGGACATGACGCCACACGCGCAGCATCCGGACATGACGCCACACGCGCAGCATCCGGACATGACGCCACACGCGCAGCATCCGGACATGACGCCACACGCGCAGCATCCGGACATGACGCCACACGCGCAGCATCCGGACATGACGCCACACGCGCAGCATCCGGACATGACGCCACACGCGCAGCATCCGGACATGACGCCACACGCGCAGCATCCGGACATGACGCCACACGCGCAGCATCCGGACATGACGCCACACGCGCAGCATCCGGACATGACGCCACACGCGCAGCATCCGGACATGACGCCACACGCGCAGCATCCGGACATGACGCCACACGCGCAGCATCCGGACATGACGCCACACGCGCAGCATCCGGACATGACGCCACACGCGCAGCATCCGGACATGACACCACACGCGCAGCATCCGGACATGACGCCACACGCGCAGCATCCGGACATGACGCCACACGCGCAGCATCCGGACATGACGCCACACGCGCAGCATCCGGACATGACGCCACACGCGCAGCATCCGGACATGACGCCACACGCGCAGCATCCGGACATGACGCCACACGCGCAGCATCCGGACATGACGCCACACGCGCAGCATCCGGACATGACGCCACACGCGCAGCATCCGGACATGACGCCACACGCGCAGCATCCGGACATGACGCCACACGCGCAGCATCCGGACATGACGCCACACGCGCAGCATCCGGACATGACGCCACACGCGCAGCATCCGGACATGACGCCACACGCGCAGCATCCGGACATGACGCCACACGCGCAGCATCCGGACATGACGCCACACGCGCAGCATCCGGACATGACGCCACACGCGCAGCATCCGGACATGACGCCACACGCGCAGCATCCGGACATGACGCCACACGCGCAGCATCCGGACATGACGCCACACGCGCAGCATCCGGACATGACGCCACACGCGCAGCATCCGGACATGACGCCACACGCGCAGCATCTGGATATGACGATTATGATAAAACCCACTTAGATAACACAACAAACCTTGGGCTCTAGACATAGTGCCATTCTATCAGCGAATGTGATTGTCAACATTTCAAAATATAAGAGTTTGATCACGTGACATATGACAGCATTTGTCAATCTCATACATTTTTGACGTTTTAAGAATCGCCTTCGCCACGCTACCGCTGACGGAATGTAACTTGTGTAGCGCCTCTGATGTCAGTATTTGCTAGTATATGGTTGACCTCCCAGGACGGGTCAGTGGACGCGGAGCGCAGCAACGTGACGGACCTGGTGTCGTCGTGTGACCCGTCAGGGAAGCGCACCATCTTCGTGCTCACCAAGGTGGACCTCGCCGAGGAGAACCTCGCCAACCCGAACAGGGTGAGTACACTTACACACTGAGATGTAAACATAGCATTTTCAGTATATAGCGAGCGTGCAAGAACTACACGTGTCAATGTGAGTAGTTATGAGGTAAAAGTATCAAATTTGCAACACTACATGAGACTCTGTATGTCCGGCACGTTCCCCTAAAGGGGAAGTCAAGTATTTGTAAAGTAACACTTTCAAATTTGCAAAACTAGATGCAGTCTTTGCTGTGTTCCCTATTAACTTTTCAAGATGTCTACTCCAGTGGATATCGTACTACCCAGTTAGGCTAGGTTCGCACGGTTAAAAGAACGGTTAAAAATTCATTCAGTTTGCTTAACAAGTCCTTTGAAAATTCGATAAACGTATAAAGCTGTTTAGTTATTTTGCAGCACAAACTTGTGATCGGTTCTATTCAAAGTCAAATAAACCATAAAAAAGCACTTTTGAATTATCAAAGTCAGTCCGTCAAAAACATGAAGCTGTTTGCACGTTCCAAAGCGTAGATCTCTATGGAGAAGAACATATTCTCAATGTATGTGCCACTATGTATTCGGTAATATTTATTCTTCAAAAAACGTGCGGTATAACCGCCGTGTGAACCGGGCCTTACTGGGTTGTGGAGGTCAGAGAAGCTGTTAGAAGGCAAAAGGTCCGACAGAATATATTTGTCTTACTATTTGGATATGTTATGGTCAGATCCGTCGCATCCTGGAAGGCAAGCTGTTCCCGATGAAGGCGCTGGGCTACTACGCGGTGGTGACGGGTCGCTCGCGCAAGGACGACTCCATCCAGAGCATCCGGGAGTACGAGGAACGGTTCTTTAGGTCTTCCAAACTTTTCAAGTGAGTGAGACTTTTTAACAGATTTTGTAGGTTTAGTCGATGAACAATCTTGATTTGTGATATTGCAAAACAAAAGAGATTGAGAGGAAAAGTTGTGTCCTTGGAGTCATCATATTCATCATCATCATCATATCAGCCCGCAGACGTCCACCGCTGGACTAGCCTCCGCTCCACCTCGTGGAGGCCGCACCAACGCTGCACCTTCCGGCATCATATTCAATGTAAATTAATAATGTTTGAATCGGTTTCTTGCGAATTTTAACGACTACTGGTAATGAACTACCCCTTAATAAGGCACATCGTTTCAGATAAATACACATATATATGCTTTTGACATCCCATGCCTTACGGTCACCCAAACTTTTTGTAGAGCTGGTATTTATTTATTAATATATTCTTTAATGTACACCAAAAAAATATGTAAAGTTTTCTTTGTCAGGTCGTCATTGGAGTGATCTTAGACCCAAGGCTGCTCTAAATTATGTGTATTTCTTTTTCTTATATTTTTACGTTATAAAATTAAATAGAAACAAGACAGAAAATGTTAATTTGCGCCAAGCATGAGGCAAGCCATATAATAATAAAATAATAAAAGCAAAATAAATGAGTTATGCAAGTTGAAAGATATGCGTCACATCCGCGCTAAGTCAAGTGAGGAGCTGCGCGGCGCAGCACCAGAGTCTTGCTGTCGCTAACAGATGGCGCTGTTGTCATCAACAGCTGGATGTGTGATAATCGCTCATTGGTGCTTTCAGTCTTATTGATATCGTCAATGTTAGGTCACATCTGTTTTGCCAACCCGCTTGCCAAGCGTGGAGATTATGGTAAACCCCCACGTTTGGGGAAGGCCTATGTCCAGCAATGGACGTCTTTCGGCTGATAAGTCAAAGTCAATTCTTTTATTTTAACTAGACCATTAAAAGGCACTTAAAACGTCAAATTTACAGTTTAAAATTAAAATATAAGTGACTCTAGTTGTCCATTCGCAAAAAGTAGATTCTTATGGAAAACGGACAAGAAACTCCATAGTTACTCTTTTCAAATATAAGTTTTACAATATTTTGTATACAAAGGTACATTGATCAATTGATTATATTATGTGAGCACAATGCATCCAACATTACACTAATATACAGCACACTCTTATATACTAATAGGTACAAAAAAGCAATACCAGCAGAGATAAAATTAAGTTTGCTAGTAAAGGACATGGTACTCACATATTTACAATATAATTAAAAACAATCATCCAGATCAGTGTGTGAGTTAAATTACATATTAAAAACCTGAAAGTACACCAGTAAATAAAACAAGTTTGACTTTTTCTACTACATCCTCGATTGTCCTATGGAGCAGGATCAGCATGTTTCCAAGCATTCTTATCTATCTATATATATAAAAATCAATTGCTGTTCGTTAGTCTCGCTAAAACTCGAGAACGGCTTGACCGATTTGGCTAATTCTTTTTTTGTTTTGGTCGCCAGATTACAGGGAAGGTTTAAAAAAAAAAAAGGGAAGTAGGGTAGGTATGTAGGGTAGGTATGTAGGGTAGGTATGTAGGGTAGGTATG